>JAOYMZ010074361.1:0-11928 GCA_025802335.1 Pinguicula primuliflora | reverse complement strand
GCCAGACAATTATCCTTTCGAAGGATAGCCTTTATCTTCAGTTTCCACAGCGAGAAATTACTCCCGTTGAATTTTTCTACCTCAAACTTTGCTGCCATGGCTTCTATCAAGAACTCAGCTCTGATACCCCACTATACAAAAAAATAGTACGATGCGTTTGTCAAAACTATACAAAAAAAAATTAGTAAGATGCGTTTGTCAAAACTATACAAAAAAAAATTAGTAAAATGCGTTCGTCAAAACTATTTGGAGGGGACAATCGGCCGGGACCGAAGAAATCGGAGAGGAGGAGAACAATTTCTTGGCGTGTTGGATTTAGGTGAGGGAAATTTTTTGATTTTATTTTATGGCATTGTGTAATTCTGGAAATAAAAAAGTCAATTTGGTATTTTTATATTTTGACTGATAAATTATAACATAGAATAACACGAAATATGGTGTCACCACTCTTTTAAAAAAAATTGTGGGCCGTTTGATAAGAAAAGGCCATAATCAAACTTGAATTAAATGGCCTACTGCGTTTGCTTACGTTTTAGTAAAATTTGTAATCAAATGCAGTACACCAAGCTAAACACAATCTAAGAAATTTTGTATCATCACAAATTAGCCATAAAATAGTAAGAAATTTTGAATCTGTTACACAGTTTGAAATTAATTCAAAAGGCGACCTCAGAAAAAAACAAAGTGGAGTGAGCATAATTTACCTCAAAATTGTGGTTTACGGTTGAAATGAAGGGGCAAATATCCTATACCGGAAAGATGAAATGAGAAACTCAAATATAAATAGGAATGAGAGGCTGAAACTCAAATACCATAGGCTCATGGTTTTAGTAAAGCCAACTTACCTTTCAGTTAAATTAACCCCACGCGCACCCGCACTGACAAGACTCGAACCTAGAATGACGGTCGAGCTCGATATTTATCAAATGGGTTCAGAGTCCTGGTTATGGGCCGGCCCAGTCAAAATAAATTAAACTAAAAATTCAAGATGGTATGGGAGCCATGATCAATGCCCGAATTCCGTTGCGTAATCAAAAGGTGTTCAAATCTGACAGAGCTTGCCTAGTCGGGCTTGAGGGGGAAGTGTTGAAATGAAGGGACAAATGTCCCATACCAGAAAGATGAAATGAGAAACTCAATTATAAATATGAATGAGGTTTGAAACTCAAATACCATAGGGCAACCCACCTTACGGTTAAATTAACCCTCACGCACCCGCACACACGAGATCCAAACCTAGAATGACGATCGGACTCAATATTTATCAAATGGATAATTAAAAATTCAAGACATGCATCTTCTGATCCTGGAGTTTCCTTTGGCTTGCTAGCCATCCTCTTGAACTGCACAGCCGTGGTGAAACTTCATGCGAAACTCTATCAATGAAGACCAACTTAAAGTAAAAAGATGGAAGCTGAATCCAATATAAGCGCAGAACTAAAATTGGAAAACTATCAATATGTCATTGGTACGCAGAAGTAATAGGTAATCTTGAACGGAAAGATCTGCAGTTAATGCAACTATTTATACGGTTGTAAATCTAGGTGGAGTTCGAGGGTGAAACGATGAACAACGACCAGACAACGTGGGGAACTTTCTGGAAGTTTATTTGATCTTCTACTCTTACACTTCCTGTTACATGTGTGAATCATATATATACAGAACTTGTATATGGGCCAAACTATATGTGTTTCATTGTACAGTAAACTGTGTAGGAAAATGGGCTTGTTGAATAATTAATTTAGCAGCCCATTTTCAAGACTCCCCATGCAAGATGGAAGACTGGGTGAAAGACCTAGACCCATCTTGGCAAATAACTGAGAGAATGCAGGTAGAGGCAGTTGCTTCGTCAGAAGATCTGCAAGTTGGTGAGCTGTTGGAATATACAGTGGGAGGATGAAACCATTCTTGTATTCATCTCGGATAAAATGGTAATCGAGCTCAATGTATTTTGTCCTCTCGTGGAAGACAGGATTAGCCACCAAATGCATTGATGATTTGTTGTCACAGTGCAACGGAATGGGCAGGGCCTTAGGAACCTACAAATCTGTAAGAATATAGCTGATCCATTTCAGCTCACATACTGTGGAGGCCATGCTACGATACTCTCCTCCAGCCGAAGAACAAGAAAATATTTATTGCTTCTTGGTTTTCCAAGAGATACTTGCACCTCCTAGTTGGATAAAATATCCTGTTAACGATCGTCTAGAGTCATGGCAAGACCCCCAATCCGTGTCTGCATAGGCTATGAGTTTAAGATCGTTGTCACGGGGAAAGAAGAGTCCAAGTTCAGTGTAGCCATGAAGGTACTTGACTGTATGAATTGCAGCGTGCCAGTGGGACTGACGGGGAGCTTGCATGTATTGACTTAATTGTTAGACTGCATAACTCAAATCTGGCCTAGTGATGCTTAAATACAGCAACCTCCAACTAGACTTCGATAAGATGTTGGGTCTTGGAGAGGTGTTGTGTCATCTACAGCTGCAAGCTTCAAACCAACACGCAATGGTGTACTAGCAGCATGGCAATCTTCCTGTCCACACTCCTGAATAATGTCTTGAATGTATTTCTTTTGAGTAACATAAAGGCCTGAATTAGAATGCTGCAATTCCAGCCCCAGATAGTAATTAGCTGACCCTAATTCTTTGATGTTGAATGCTGTGTCAAGAAAAGTTTGTACTCGACGCAGTTCAACCAAATTGTCACCAATCAGCAATATGTCATCGACATAAACAAGTAATGCAATAAAGTGTGTGTCTGCTCGTTTGATGAACAAACAATGATCATAAACAGACTGAATAAATTCGTATTGCAGGAAGCTGGAGGTAAGTGACTGATTCCATACGCGAGATGACTGCTTTAAGCTGTAAATGGACTTTTTAACAAGCAAACTTGGCCTTTGGAGATTGATTTGTACCCTGGGGGAGGTTGCATATAGATCTCTTCCTCTAAGTGACCATGAAGGAACGTGTTGTTTATATCAATCTGTAAAATGTTCAATCCGCAAGACACGGCCACGCAAGAAGGATACAAATTGTGGTGTGTTTTGCCACAGGAAAAAAACTCTCAAAATAGTGCAATCCAGCAACTTGATTGTAACCTTTTGCAACCAGTCGTGCCTTGTGGCGGGAGACTGGCCCATCTGGGTTTTTTTAATCGGTATACCCACTTATATTCCACCAACTGCTTCCCGGGTGGTAAATTGATGATGATCCAGGTGTTATTCTGCTCCAGGGCCCTCAGTTCATCGTTCATAGCTGCAACCCTCTTCGAATATTTTAATGCCTCATTATGGGATCTGGGTTCTACGGAGGGCGTTGCATTCATCAAGCACACAGCAACTGGGGTAAGCAATGCTAATTGATCAGTGAACCCATGTCAAAGTCCTTATGCCATGATGGTGCCTGCCTCACACAAGTGCTCCTTCTCGGGGCAGGGGAATTAGTACCCTTTTGGATAATAGGAGATTCAGTTGTAGTGGTTTGAGAGCTGGAGGGAGATACTGTTTCAGGGCTAGAAGTAAGGTCTGGTGTGGTGATTTGGGAGCTGGAGGGAATATGGTCATGAACTGGTGGATTGGGATCAGGGATTTGAGGGCTGAAAGGAATTGAGGGCTGATGGGAATGTGCAGCTGAATGTGAAACGAGCAAAATAGAGGCTGAAATGGATTGTGAAGACACTGGAGTAAGATCAGACTGCTTCTGATATGGAAAGACAGTCTCATAGAAGGAAACGTCATGGGAAAGGATCACTTTGTGATGAGTTAAATCGTATATACGAAAGGCTTTACTCACCCCTGAATAGCTAATGAATACCCCCTTGTAAGCCCTTTCTTTGAATTTTTTTTTGTGTTGTGATGTATTCACATAGTAACACAAGCACCCAAAGGTTCTCAGATGCTGGAGGTCAGCTGGTTCTCCAAATAAGAGCTCATATGGACAATGCCAGTTCAAGATAGCAGATGGGATGCAGTTTATTGGGTAAGCTGCAGTCAAAACTGCATCACCCCAGAAAGTTGGGGGTAAGGAGCTGTGAAACATAAATGCACAGGCCATTTCCAGTACATGGCGATGTTTACGTTCAACAATGTCATTTTGTTGTGGGGTATGTGGTGTGCTACGTTGTTGGATTATTCCCAAAGATGAGGTAAGTCCAGAACATGCTTGGTTGATGAACTCGAGCCCATTATCTGAGCGAAAAATCTTAACAGTGTCATGGAACTGTGTCTTTACCATGGTGAAAAAAATGTTTGAGCAGTCTGCACACATCACCCTTCCATTTCATCAAATAAACCCAAGTGGCTCGGCTATAGTCATCCACCAAGGTGAGAAAGTATGTGCAACCATTGATTGATGGTATTGAGTACGGTCCCCATACATCGCCGTGTACCAGTTCAATCGGTGCAAAGCTGTGACATGCATGCACGGGGAATGGTAACCAGGTCTGTCTGGATTTATGACAAGCCTCACAAGGAGCAGAAACAAAAATTTTACTAACAGAAATATATAATTTTGATAATATTGTGGCCGAAGGGTGGCCCAACTGTACATGCCATAGCGAGGTTTTTGAATTTAAAGGCAAAATATCACCATTACAGGCTACATGATTATTACTGCCTAAATTACAGTCAAGAGGTATTTTATCAGAAGCTGGATAATGAGCAAAAGGTGTGGAAAAAAGGTTGAAAGGCTTTTTGACTGTGGCAGATGAATCCAAAATGTATAGCCCCTTAAATTCTTGTCCTATTGCAAGGACCTTCTTAGAGGCCAGGTCCTGCATAAGACAGAATGTAGGGTAGGAAGTGAGAAAAATTTGAGAGGACTGACAAAGTTTAGACACTGATAGCAGATTAAAGCGGAATGAAGGGATATGAAAAACAGAATGCAGGTTTATATGAGGAGTGAGTGAACAATGGCCAATGTTTTCAACATGGGCGAGTTTACCATCCACCGGTCTTCATAGGCTGCAAAACAGCAGACCACTTGTCCAATTGTCGAAGATCATGGCACATATGAGAAGTTGCACCTGTATCAATGATCTAGATATGCGATGCAAGTAATGAAGCAACAGTTAATGCATGTGTAAACAGCTTACCCGTGCATTCATGCTCATCCAGGGTCAGCTGAGAGACTCTTGGATAGTTCATAGTTTGCAGTGTCTCATTAAGATTTCTGATCTCTTGCAACACATATTCAGATACTCCAGGGTTTGCAGACATATTCTGGTCAATATCAAGTGGTGTAGATTCATGCATTGCAGTGTTGGCATATTGAATCTGCTTGCCTCTTTTTTGCTGTTCCCGCACACGAAAACAGTTCATAATTGAGTGGCTTGGCATCTTATAGTGTGTACACGTTTTCAATCTGTAACAGTCTGCTATAGTATGCCCAGAATATCCACAGTTATCACATCTCATCTCGGCATTATTTCTTTGTGTCATCATCCTTCCTCTACTGCCTAGAGGCTTCCATCTTGGTGCAGAGTTATGACCAGCCGTATGTGTGTTCTAGAATAGAATTTGCTTCGGCCTGTAGGATTCAATAATCTTAGATATAAGTGCTCCATGATCAGCAATATCAACAGTTGATACATTTTGCTCCCGCTGTTTTTCTATAGTTAGAATAGTTGAATAAGCCTTGTTTAAGCTTGGCATAGGATCTGTAGATAAGATTTGGCTTGTAATCTGCTCGAATTCAGGTCGTAATCCAAACACAAACTTCATTAGTTTATCCTCAACATTGTTTCCACACGCACACTGTCTCCCACATGCGCAGATGGCCAATGGCCTCATATAGCTCAATCCATCCCATAACCCTTTCAACTTGTTGAAATATACTGTGACAGTATCATCACCTTGCTTCAAAGCATTAATGTCATTCCGGATTTTATACACCATAGGGCCATTGAACTCACCCAATCATTCACGCAATTCCCTCCACAAATCCTTTGCTGAGTTTGTTGTATACTGGAACCCCTGCAACACGTCTTTATCAATTGAATTATAAATCCACGACGCTACCAAAAGATCTGCAGATTTCCAATTCTTATACTCCTTTGATTCAGGATCATCAGGTGCTATACAATTTTCATCAATTAGGGCTAATTTCTGCTTGGCACCTAAGGCTGTTCGAATTGTGTGGCTCTAACTTTGATAATTTTGAGTATTTAAGGGTACGGTGACGAGTGCCATACTTGGCTCATCTGAATCCTTTACAGATAATTTTCGTTTGCTGGATGAGCCAACAACTTTGATTATGCAAGTTTCTTTCACAGATTCCTCCTTTCCAGCCATAAGCAGTTGAGATTTGAGTGATTGATGAAAAAAATCGGTTTGAGAACAAGTGGGTTTGGAGATAACCCTTGAAATTGGATTTTGAAAAAAAAATCTGCAGCTCAATTGATAGCAGGCGAGCCTCTGCTTTAACCTCGCTCTGATACCATCTTGAACGGAAAGATCTGCAGTTAATGCAACATTTTAAACGATTATAAATCTAGGTGGAATTCGAGGGTGAAACGATGAACAGCAAGCAGACAACGTGGGGAACTTTCTGGAATTTTATTTGATTTGCTACTCTTACACTTCCTGTTACATGTGTGAATCATATATATACACAACTTGTATATGGGCCAGACTATGTGTGTTTCATGTACAGTAAAATGTGTAGGAAAATGGGCTTGTTGAATAATTAATTAGCAGCCCATTTTCAAGAGGTAATGTGGGGAGAAATAAAATTCCAAGGAAAATTATGAGAAAAAAGGTGGGGAATATGAGGAATGTGAGGAATGAAATTGGAGACACGGAGAAAGAAGATAATTCCGAATAGAGTAAATTATGCATGTACAAAGGAAAGAAGTGTTAGTTTTGTGTTCTAAAAGTGATCTTTTGTTGATTACTTTTATGTTATGTTTATGAATTGAATGTATATATTTTTTATATGACATTTTGTTCCATGAGTTTGATGTTTATAGAAGTGTTCATGAAGATGTTCTTGGTCTTGAATCGTAGAACTATATATTATAACAAACATGAAACTCTAAAGTGCTCCCAATCATGGTAAATAGCATGGACACTAGTATACCGTAAAAGATTGTCGTGTTGGTTAAGGCACGTTGTAGTTCTACAAACGTTGATAAAAGATTATCATTTAAAACACGAGTGTATGAGTGGATTAATACATTGAACATGACCTAACAAGTGAAAGTATTATATGGATTGTGTTCGTGTCATTAATACTTTCGCCGTGTCTATGAATTATAAGATATGAGATTATATCTTTTCACATGATACGTGTATAACGTAATTACTACTCAAAGTTACTTTATTATAAATAATGATAAAGGTAGTAATTCGTTATGATTCAGGCTCTGATAATATGTTGGGAACTATGGAAGACTCGCTGCTCCATATGTTATGATTCAGGGACCCTAAATGCATCTACAACCATTCATCTATGCACACAAGCTATTAAGGAGATTATGCAAAGCAGCTCAGTGTCAGATCCTCTCGAGTCTAAGTATTGTACTGCCACTGTGGTCGCCAGCATCAACACACTACCTGAATTGGCAACCACTGTCACCTCCAAATCTCAAACTAAACATAGATGGCAGCTTTACTTAGCACACTGTTGGCATTGGAGGAATATTCAGAGATCATACCGGTACCGTGGTCCTAGCCTTTCAGTCACACTGCACAGCCTGCTCTCCTCTCGACGCTGAAGTGGAAGCCCTCATAACAGGCCTTACCATAGCTCAACGATATGGATTTATGCAGCTAGAGGTTAACACTGATTCACTTGCCTTAGTACATCACGTTCTGCATTTACAGGAATCACCATGGAAGCTACGCCACAAGATTAGACAGATAGTACAAATGAGGAGCTGCCTACGACTGTGCAAATCCAACACTGCTTCAGGGAACTCAACAGAATAGCTAACGCCTTAGCCAAGCGGGGAGCTGAAAATGCAACTGATACTCTCATAATTCACCAACAACTACCAGAGGAGCTCAGAACTCTGGTAATACAAGATCAACAAGGCAGCTATACCCGCAAGTTCACGACAGCAACCCACCACTCTAGCAGCTTGCTCTTATAACGACCATAAAGATGCTACAGAGGCTAACAAACATCAACAAAGAGCCAACAGATTGGAACTCAAAGGCTTTCAAGGCAACTTTCAAGTCTCAACTTAGCCTAGTATCAAGTCATTTGTGTTTTGTTTTCATCTTTGATTTTATTTTATTGGGCATACATGTAAACTACAAACATTTGGTGGAGGAGGACGGTCGCCCAATAAAATAAAATTTACAAAAAAAACTACTTACTTAGTACAGTATGGCTAAGAATCTAAGAATTACTCCGTGTAAATATAATAATTTTTAGGTGCTCACTAAGTAGTTGTGGTGCTCATTTCTAATTTGAGCTCTTCATCTATTAATATAACGGTTCATGTTAAATGAGTTGTTTAAGTTATTTTAAGTGATCAATCTAATTTTAACTATCAAGTTGACAAATTAAGGATTAAGATTAGAACTAACTACCCCACACAATTACTCAGCACACTATCAATAAGCACACTATCACCGAGCATATGATAATTCGTCAGTGTAAATAATTCGTTAGGGTAATGATAACCCATATAAGCTTGACAATGTCGATATTTGAGTCATAAACAATATTATGGGGCGACTAATTTACATATTTATATATACATTTATAATTCCGCTAATTCTCATCGTCTATAACTAAAATTGAATACACTGATAGAAAGTATATAAACTGACAATATTAATAGTTTCAATTTAGTTAGAAATTGGACAATAATGTTCAAAAAATGAAAATTCATGTCGTAAACAAATAATCACTAGATCAAAAAAAGAAGAATATATTTGTATACGGATAAGAATTGAAGAAAGAAAATTGGGGGCAATTTTCTTTTGTATTGATTGAATGGTTAATACAAGTATACATAGATAAAGAGTTCACCTCTAATTATACAATTTCACTATTTCATGAGAGTCCTCCTCTCATTATATTAACCCACTAGCTCATGATTTCCTCATACACTAGTAATAATGATTAATAAGGGATTTAAGAAAATAATTTATTTCCTTAATCCCAATATATTTCTAACACTCCCTTCAAGTTGATGAGTAATGGGATGTTTAAGATCCAACTTGTACAAAAAATCCTTGAATGACCTTCTAGCCACTGTTTTTGTCAGAATATGTGCTAACTAATTATCAAATCGAATAAATGGAAGAGTGATTATCTTGCTTTTCAACTTCTCTTTAAGAAAATGCCTATCCACCTCAGTGTGTTTAGTGTAGTCATGTTGCACTAAATACTTGGGTATGTGCACAACTGCATGGTTGTCACACCAGATTGGACAAAGATTATCAGGTGGAAAATCAAACTCTGTCATCAATTTTTATCACCACAAAACCTTTGTCAAACCTTTTGAAATTCTCCTGAACTCTGCATCAACATACTTGTGAAAGTCACCAAGTTACCTCCAACAAAGGTGAAGTATACAGCTATTGATTTTCTATCCACATGACTCCCTACCCAATTAGCATCTGCATAAGCATTTATCCTTAGATGTCAATGTTTTTGGAAAAGAACTCCGATGTCAGGCAACCCCTTGAAATAATGCACAATTCTTAGAGTGGTCCATGTGATCTTCCTGAGGTTTATGCATAAGCTGGCTAACAATCTCAACTGTGTATGGTATGTCCGATCTAGTCTGAGACAAGTAAATCGATGCGGTCCCTCTCTCTATCACAGAGTTCGGCATCTTCCATGTTCTTGAGACCATGCTTCGTTGCCATTAAAGTGTCCACCAGTTTGCATTCCAACATTCAGTTTTAGTCAAGAAGTCTAGAATATATTTCTTTTGAAAAATGTATATATCATATCGAGATCTCATAATCTCAATCCCTAGAAAATACTTCAGCTTCTCAAGATCCTTCATCTCAAACTACTTGAATAAATATCTCCCCAGCTCATCAATCTCCTCATGATCATTTCATGTAATTTCCATCTCATCAACATAGATAGTCAGACAAGTAATACTTTGTTGTCTTCTCTTCAGAAATAGAGTATGCTTCAAATCATACAGTGCCTTCTTAAGTCTACATCATTCTCTAACTCGAAACTCCTGAGAAAAACCAGGTGGAGGTTCCATATAGACCTCCTCCTCAAGATCTCCATGTAGAAATACAATCTTTACATCAAACTGATGTAAAGACCAATCATTGTTTGCTGCAATTGATAATAAGACACAAATAATGTCAATACTGGCAATCGAAGAAAATGTCTCCGAATAGTCTACACCAAATGTCTGAATGTAACCCTTTGCCACAAGTCTTGCTTTGTACCTCTCAATAGTATCATATGCTAAATACTCATCTACAAACCACCGGTTTCTTTCCCTCAGGAAATTTGCACTTCTCTCACGTACCACTCTTTTTTAATGCACTCATCTCAACCTGCATAACTTCCTTCCATACAGGACTTTGCATCGCCTCCTTAACATTTCATGGAGTATCCTCAGTATATAATGCAGTCATAAATGTCTTTGCAAACTCAGTCATCCTCCCCTGAATAGGTTCACTATAGGATATCTCTTCGAACCAGGAACATGAACAACACAATACTTCTTTGCAACAACATCCCTTGTACTTATAGGAGGAAGTACACGAGTAGTCGAGCTCACCTGTTCCTCATCAATAACATCATCAGGAGCATCAGGAGAAGAGATAGTCTCAAGATCAGAAGGACTTACAGTGGAATCATATAGAGAGGTATCATTCGAACGAGGCTCGGCTCCAAACTGTACTATGTCAAGTGGTGGTACTATTGGAGTGTTGAAACATATGACATATCATGACATGGATTAATCCAATCGAGCGGGTCATACCCCTTCTCCCCTGAACACGAGATGGACTATATCTTAGCCAAAGCACAAGTATCACATGTATCATCAAAAGTGCTAAGTACAGGAAATAAGGTACGAAGGTAGCTATGAGAAGAATAACCTAGACGACGATGCCTAACTCTACCCTTTTTGGTAGTAGAGTTCACGGCAAGGCTCTTGCCGGTAGGGACTTCATCAATATAGTACAATCCATCCCGTTTTGTACTACACTCAATGATCTCCCTCGTCCAAATATCCTAAAGAACACAGAAAGATGAATACATAATCACTTCGTACTTTAACTCTTTAGTCACTTGACTGATGAGACTCCATTTGGAGCTCATTTCGCCTATCATTTTACACATCTAACACCTACATTATGGACTAAAGTGTGCTCATTTGTCCCCTAGGTTGGAGCAAAAGACCTCAAGATCAACACTTTTGCCGAAACGCGCCTCTTTTGATGCATATTTGGACATAATTCGGATATGAGGCATTCAAGGTAATTGGACGGGCCACGAGGAATGCAGGATGGGCTGATCAAGAGCCTAGGCTAGCTTATAACCTAAACACAAGCCCACGCAGTAGCTAGAATGAAGGCATCCGACCCAAAAGCCCATTTCCACATCTGAGCCATATGATTTCGGCTAAGTGATTAGGAGGAAATGTAGCAAGTTGAATGCTAAGCAGAGGGGCAGAAGCGTCCTTTAATGTGATACCATCCCATTTACGGACAAGGGTTAAGGAGTTGCAGCACATTCGAGACATCAACAACTCTTCCTCTTCGAGTAAATCCGGCAATTAAGGAGCAGAATCCACCAAGTGAAGAGGCAGCTTATCGTTTCTGCAGCAGGGGAACTCTGATTTCTTGTTTTCATCTCTGTATCATGGCTCTGTTTCTGACTGTTAATCTGCACATTCGAGCTCATACCTTGAGTATGAGCTAACTCCATTTGGCTTGAGGCTCGGTTGAGCCTCAACTATGTGACATTGTAAATATTCTGCATGTAT
>JAOYMZ010074360.1:0-27716 GCA_025802335.1 Pinguicula primuliflora | reverse complement strand
CATCATGTCTTGAAGTCAGCATATTAAGGAATTCTACCTGTCTTGGTATCTTTTCTATGAGACTATACCGTTGTCCTCACCGTTTGCGTTTTCTTCTCATTTCACCAATGTACTCAATAATAATCACAATAAGGACCAACAGTAGCAAATCATCGACGTATTGATCCATCTGAGTATTAAATACTAAAGTTGTCATCCAGGGAAACAGATAAAAATTGAAAACAAAGGGGAAACTCAAATAACTAGTTTCAATGAGTGATTGCCCGTGTATTGCCTATCAAATAACTAGTTTCAAATGAGGGATTGGAGGCATTTAATACTTACTGCTAAGGATTAAATTACCTAGTAAAGCAGTGCCTCATACGTGTTATTAAGCAGCAGTGATGTAACAATAATTAAATAACAGTGGTCTCCCGGCAGAAAAATAATGAGGCTATAGAAATTCAGCAAACTGCAAATTAAACCAACAAATCACCAAATGTAAGGAAGCAAGAAACAAAAATGCAGAATGAGCATTGTAAAAAACTACAAATGAGCACAAAGAACTGAATGAAGACAGAATGAACATTGCAACATTCAACGGAGTGTTTAAAATACATAAATTGCAGAAATGCAGTTCCTCAAGAACCCACCTTCCTTACCAATCACAAAGGTAATGCCAGGATAAACAACTGTAGACTTAGCATTACAATAACCATATCAAACTGGCAAAATGAGCAATAACTGCATAAACCAAAATCCATTTTTTGTATGCAGAAATCTAATGAGGCCAACAAAAGTGAGGGACTAAAACTTTAAAATCACCGCATATCAAGGAACGCAAAGCACCCACATCAAATCTAAGAAATTTGGCTTTTTGTAAAATTGAAAACAAAAGGGTCAAAATGGACAGGAATAATTCCTCAAGAAACTTACAAGGTGAATCAGAAGCAAGCGACTGCAACGAATGAGAAAATTCTCCAAGCTCACTACAGATGAGCGACGGCCGACAGTGACGGGAGAAGAATTAAGGGTGAAGAAGAGGAAAATTTTGGATGGAGGGTAATTGAACGTAAATTATGCGGTGGAAGGAGTGTTTTATGTAACAAATAACACACAATTGAGTGTGATTTGTTATAAACCTTAATCAATCAAAAAACCGGGTCAGATTTATTACTAGGGATAACCCGGTATTTTTTATGAAACCTACCAAACATGTGATTGTGGTTGGTTGTGGTTGATTACATTTCCAAATCAATCACAATCAATCAAACCAAACACACCCTTCATGTTTAAAACTCAATCATTACCATAGTTTTATATGTTATGTTACATTCTAACATTTATATGTATTTTTAGTTTGATCATGACAAACCTATCAAAGCTTGAATTTATGGCTCTTGACATTAGTGGGAAGAATTATTTATCATGAACTCTTGATGCTGAGATCCATCTTGATGCTATGGGCCTTGGACGTAACAAGATTTCCTCCAATAATAGTGAAGTATCCACACGTTGACCGTCGATCAACGGAATTGCTTGCACAATTAGCATCAATATAAACTTCAATCCTCAAATGTCCATGCTTCTGAAAAATTATCACAGTATCGTGATCCTTTCAGATATTTTAATATCCTTAGTGTCACATCTATGTGATCTCTTTGGGGATGAATTGACCCATAACCCCTACTACATGTGCAATGTCTGGACGAGTATGTGCCAAATAAATTAGCTTGCCAAATAAGTACTGGTAACGAGTCTTGTTTGCTTCCTCGGCTCCTTCCATGATTATCAGAGCATGATTCAGTACCATAGATGTATCTGCTGGCTTGTTCTAGAGCAATTCAAACTCTGCGAGTAAGTCGAAAATAAATTTTCATTGGGTAATATAAATTTCCTGCTTTGATTGTGATACTTCAATTCTAAAAAAGTACTTTAGCATCCCCAAAATTTTCATCTCAATATTTTTGAAGAGATTTTCCCTCAATATCTCAATCTCTTATTTGTCATCTCCTGTAATCACCATATCATCAATATAGATAATCAGACATGTAATACATAGACTCCGGCATTTCAAAAACAGCTTGTGATCTAAGTTATTCTGAGAGTATCAATATTTCTTTATAGCCATAGTAAAATGCCAAAACCAAGATCGAGGAGACTGTTTCAAGTCACAAAATTTATTTTTCAACTTGCATATTCCCTAGATCGAAAATCACCTAAGAATCCTGGTGGAACATTCATATAGACTTCTTCATTTAGATCCTCACATAGGAAAGCATTCTTCACATCTAAATGATGTAGATGTCAATCTAGATTTGCAACAACAGATAATATACATAGTTGCCAACATCGCTTCTTTCTATGATTTCGTCCCGCCAGAATAAGGCACAATATATTCTTCTGTGCAAATATCTTTATTCCGGAAGACAAATCACCAACCTTCTACCACTTAACCCCTCACTTTTACAAGTGAAATATTGCTAGTGTATCTTCTGTGATAAAGAGAGCTACCCATTTGTTTCCTTCTAATGTTAGAATCTACGAATATAGATTTTCTTGATATTTAAACTAGGAAGTTTTAACAATATGGCAAGCCAACATTGGAAGAAAAATGACATGAGCCAGCTAATAGAGAAACTCGGGAGAGACATAAAGATTGTTTTATTTCATGTTACTCGTTCAAATCTTCTAACAACTATTATTAGATAGTTTCTTTGTGCACATGTATCAATCGATGAAGCATATCTTTCAGCTTCATTGACTACTATATTTGTAACATGTTGGCTTTATTTTATAAAATTGATGAAATGATTGATATGAGTATTATATTTTATTTTTTTTATGTATAAGACATTCAATTTAGTTCAACAACATTCAATCAACGTATCTAATTCGTGCATAGAGTGTTGAATCTAACTCACGATACTCTCTCTCACATACCTCTCACTGACACACATCATCATGTGAGAGTTTTGGCTTTCGTATTTTCGTGTCGTGCACTATAGCATTTGGGGTCATTGAGGACCTTCATTTGTAACAATCAATTCGTTTGGAACCCGGATAGTGCATTCATATCTATCACTACAGTCGAGACTTTGTCATTATGTATGAATCCCAAAAGAGCAATAAAATTATCACAACAGTCGAGACTGGATCGGCCAAAAACTATAAACTCAAACAATCGACCAACATGTTAACTTCTATCATGCGGTGGTCCCTTTCGCGCAATTTGTACCCAATTTGGTTTTATCACAAACCCTCAAATTTTTAACAAGGATTTTGTAATTGGCCGACTGTGTCGTGCCCATCGTAGTCAACCATAGTACCGAGGGTTCCATAATTTACCACTGTGTTGTGACAAACCCTCAATAATAATTTTGTTAGTTTTTTTTCATATTTAAGTTTATATAACACGAATACACAAGTCGGAATAAGCTGTCAGCCGGTATAACCATGACCATAAGTGCTATACCCGTATAAGACTTTCGGGCGTCCAGTAATAGAGTGTGTCTTTTCAAATAGAATTACTCTCTTGCCCTCCAAAGCGTCTTCCCGGGCCTGTATATATAACCTAGGTGTCTTTCGTCTTCATATGCGCCCTTTGCTGCAAAACTTCACAAAACCCCAAAACAAAATGTATGACTCGCACCAAAATTCTTCATCTGATATGGATGGCAAATCAGAGGTAAAACAGCCTCATTGCACCACCAACCATGGCGAACACGTCTCAACCCGTTGATAAGGACGAACCTCATGTGAATATTTAATCAGTTTGCATTTTATTTTTGTGTGCACATATTTGTAAGCGTGCATGTTATTAAATAGATCGGAAATTATTTCTATAGACAAAGAAGCATTGAAATTATTATTTATATGATCCGCAATACGTTGTTTAACATTGCAGTTATGCGTGAGGAAGATCGTATATATTTATAGTCGCGTTAATTTGAATACTTATAAGCTGCATGTTCTCTAGTACCTTAGACTATTTTATGTATATTTGTTCTACTTTGTGGCTCTTTATTTTAGGCCTTTGAAATTGATTCCGAGGCTACAGAGGTTGGTAGTCAGATGGAGGAATGTGCCAACAAATCAAGTGATGTTGGTGATCTTGATGAGGAACCTGAGTACACTGAGATGATAAAAACTGAAGATGCTGAGGAGGAGGAGGAGGAGGAAGTACCTGATACCGTGGTGGTCGCCGCTGCTCAGCAAGGCATGGGAAGAAGATATTGAAGGATACTGGAAGAAAATGAACCGCATTCTGTATGGGTGGGTTGCCACCTCCATCCACTCCACCTAAATCTGAACTGCCTGGAGATAGCTCCAGGTATGGGTAATCTCCATCCTCAGATGGAGACACCATACTCAGGAGTGATGAACGCCATATTGGAGGTTACTGCCATGTTTCATCTCTCTCCCCCTCAAATAGTGACTATGACTGTTGAATTAGAATTGTTCATCAAACTTTTGATATTCTTTTGTCCCATGTCATTACATATTTTTATTGCGTAATGAAATCGTTATATATATTCGATAAACTTTTAACATATGTTGAGTATCAAATTTTCCATTTCTAATAGATCAAATCACGTTTACAAACATGCCATCAAGTTCAAACTAAATGTCAATCAAGTTCATGACAGATCATCCACCAAATAGGAACCTGTGCATAGTTCATGCATGGCCTCGTATATACAGAGCAGGTGCATCTCGACAGGCGTGATACATCACGTCTACAGCATGTGGGTGAATTGTGAATGTGATGTCTGGTTTCAGTATATAGTATCGTAGATGCACGTGCACCATGCCCTGAGCAGCATGCCTGACCCCGAATTACGAGATTTACACTTCCAAGAATTGTTCAAGTTTAGTAAATGCCTAAAATAACTTCCTCGAATTTGGGCAAGCTACGGTTTGCTCAAATGCTCCTTTATCCCTTCTATAATCCACATGCGGTCATTCTAAACCCACTGGAGTTGTACAAAGTTCATTCAAGATATGTACCGGTAGATTAAAAATGGGGAGTCGTACAAAGTTCATTCAAAATGCAGCAAGTTCGACCAACGCATGGAGTCGTCTGTGTGCGTATTTCAGCAACTCTCGCTGGCCAGTTGATTAGAAATTTGAGCTGCACTTATTCCATTGTCTCTCTTGGAACCACGAGTATGGGTTTGAGAATTTTTCCTGCGATATATTGAAGGCAATTCGATTTAATGTTGAAAGGCATCGCGTTGTTCAATTTTTATGTTTAAGAAGAGGTTTTCCTTACAGTGAGATATGAAAGTGAAAAGTATTGTAATAGTTGATTTGAATATAAACTGTTAAGGCAGTTTAGTTATTTCACTTCTTTTCTTTTAATATCTCTCTAGTTGAAAAAAAATAAATAAAAGTAAATTTAAACGAGAATAAGAACTTAATTTTGAAAATCTAATTTTGGTTGAGATCATTTAATCAATTTTCACATTATCAATATATATAGATGAGAACATCTACGCGGCACCGCTCTAGTAGCACCCCATTCTCACCGTTGTCTCATAAGAGGATGTGTGGGGTCCACACAAACACACAAATACACATACCAACATTGATGTGTGTGTGTTTGTGTGGAAGCGATGCAAGAGCGGTGCGGTATAGATGTTCTGATTGAATATCAGGACTAAGCATAGATTCCAGGTGTCTGGTGCCCGTGCATCCCTGTATCTGAATCCTTGTTTTTACTTTGTGGTGGATGGATGACATCTAAGAGTTAAACATGTTTTGATCATGAGAATCTTGTTGTAAAGCTTATCGGCCAGCCTAGGGAATTGATTTTTATCTTCATGTTGAAGTTCGCCCCATCGACGAGTCACCACCCTCCACTCCCTCGATCGTATTTTTTTAGCAAATCATATTTAATTTTATTAAAAATGAAAATATGTACAAGTTACAATCGAACCAGAGTTCGATCTCCCACCGGAGGTCACCGACATCAATTGCTGCTAAAACTCACGCAGAAAACCGACATCAATTCCTGCCGCCAAACACTCACAAAAAGTCTATCATATGTATAGCTCTCGCTTCCCTTACCCAATCACCCATAATAAAATCCAAAAACATGGATTTTGTATTGCTCAATTCCCAGAGTCTCAGCTTGATTCGGTAGACAATGTCTGGTAAGGATTGACATTTTTGCTGGAAGATGCTTTGGTTTCTGGCACCCCAGTTTGCTCACAATACTGTGGACCAAACACATTTCCGTAGATCATGGTCTTTTCTTCGTCGTGGTAGCTGCATATGGATTTTGACCAAATAGTATTGAGTTGTAAATTGTATTTCTACGGGCACTGCCAAATTTCTTGAGGGCTCTGTCATATGTTTATTCTGTTATTGAGCAAATAATGATGCAGTATAAGTGCCTATCAAAAACAAAAATGATGCAGTATAAGTGTGTTGGAATTGGGATTTTTATTTAATGAAATTGAATATGTGACTTTTTTACACTTTTCGGAATGAATTTGTTCTTTTTCCTTGTAACTTCAAAGAATTTTGCAAAATATTGCCTGCAGCGCGAATTCATTAATCCCTCATCTCCGCATAAACTCGCTATGAGTAATATTTCCCATAAACATAACTTTCACTGTCCCATGTGTCATTGGAAAATAAGGTTCTAGAAAGTGCTGGGTGCTCCTCGTACGTTGGGTGGTCTAGGGACCTTCTAGTCGGTCTGGGCGGTCAAAACGTTTGTCTAGACAGTGCGCAGCAGCCACCAAATTCATTTTATTTTATTTGCATATATTAATAAAATAAATAAATTTATATAATTATAAATAAAAAATATCAGTATATGTGAATGCATACACAAATAATTAATCAAATACTATTAAGGGGAGTCATGTGATATAAAAACACGTAAATCTGAGGTTGTTTACCCCGTGTTCATGTACTATAAACTTATCATCGATGATGCAAATTTAACGTTGATACAATTAGAGCCGTTTTTTTTTTGTAAATCTGGGGTTGGTCACCACGGGGACAAACTCGGTATGAATCATTTTTCTATCACAAATAAAAAACAATTATCCAAAATAGATCACGATGTCATCCAGATACAATATTATAAGTTTTAAAAAAAATCAACACAATTCATCTTAAAAAATTTCGTGCTAGTATAAGTGTTCAAGATGACGGTCTCCTAGGCATCCTAAGAAGTCCAGCGCGGCTGCCAAGACAGCCAGTGTGGCCCTCAGGACCCTAGGGCGGAGCCCTGCCTCCCTTGGGAGCCCAGCCAGACCGCCCAGGGTAAATTTGGGATGGTATAATATTTTTGGCCTCTTATGAGGTCGAAACAGCAGAACTCTCGAACAGTGTTGGAAAATAATCATCGGCATCCGGATTAGTTTGTTGGTGTTAAAAACTCGCCTCAAGATCTTGCTGCATCCTCGACTGTGTTGTACGCTGACGGGTAGGAGCCTGCGTAGGGATTGTCTCGTCATCAATTTTGCCTCGCAACCTTTTATGTATCCTCACACCAATTGATGTTAACCATTCTGCTGTCTCTCGGCCCGGGTTGTTTGCCCTTTGAAATATATTTTGTGCCTATATATTTAAATATTAATCAAATGATTTTTTTTAATCAAATGAAATAAACATAACCTAACAAAATAAAATAAGCATACTCTCAAAAAATTAAAACATGTCACAAGAGATATAAAAGGCGCTAAATCAACTGGCACATCAGTTTGCTCCACCGAGTGCACGGGAGTGCAAAATCTGAGGCTGTGAAGGTCAGCCCAATCCTGATAGTCATCCTCCCAGATACTTGGCATTCTAAAACCTCTAACGTCCCCGAATTGGGCGTACGAAAATGATTAGCCCACATACTAAGATATTGGTCCAAATATTGTGCTCAAGTGTGCCGCCTAATTCAACCCCTTCTTTTTTTTGTGCCAAATCTTCCCCTACGACATCCATCCCTTGTAGAATCCTCTGAGTCCAACCGAATTGGTAAACAATACGTCAACTATTCATGAACTCGACCATATCTAAATAAAAGATATGCCCATCGTACGTCCATAGCATACGATCGTGGTCGGGTGTACAACTCATCTCGTCGTTTGTATATGGAGTGGAATAAAACTGCAAATCAAACCCATGCAAAAATATTAAACAAGGTTAAACAAACTATAATTAATGATCATAGATAATAAAATCAAGATTATAACTGAAGGGGGCCAACGACATCAAATGATATTCGAAGTATGGGGAACTCAGTGTGACTCTGCGTTCCTATTGTCCATTCATGTCAAAAATTTATTCCCAAGTACTTTGGGAATATTTGCACGTTTTCGTTGTATGTGAGACAGAATGATTCACGAGGGTGCGGCGCAATGGTCTAGAAGTGCGAATATCCCCATATTTGCAACAATTTTGTTGTGCCACTCACATTCTTCAGGTTCTCCGCATGAGCCCTGCACATGTTGTTGTACATGCAACACAACAACGCACTCCCCCTACTGTACATGCGAACAAGCTTCAAATTTTCTATAAACAAGAGCAAGTTTATATGTAACCTATACCCACTATGATCCGGAAAAATAATGCCCCTCAAAATCATGGCAAGGAGACCTCGGGCATAATATTGTATTTCAATCTCCTTGCTGCCATCATCAATATGTACATTTTTCAAATGATCCCAATTTGTGGAAACCTTCATGAAAGTTTGGTATACTTATTCTTCAACAATATGCGTACCATAATGTTGCTGCATATACTGTTTCGTACGAGGGAACAACCAGGGTAGAGCACTACCTAACCCTGTAACTGGCTCCCCATCAATAGGGAGTTCCCACATGATGGACACTTCATGTAATGTGACAGTACACTCCCCGAATGACATCTAGAATGTGTGTGTGCAATGATGTCATCGATCAATCAGAGCCATCATAAAATGTCAATCGATCTGCATAGGATAACTCTGATATGCACCCTAGAACCCAACTGCAGCGATATAGTCCACAACACACGGATGCAACACAAGCTGACGGATCTGATAATCAGGATGTTTCAGTGAAGTGGTACGTCAACATTTATTTCATTCCTTAGAATACACGTACTTCTATTACTCTCCAAATCTCCAATAACATCCTACAATTCAGGATGATATAGATAAAAATGCTGGCTCTGATCCTGACTATAACTCATCATGATATCTAAAATAGTTTTTTTATAATTAGAACAATGCATACAGATAATAACAATATTATTGATATAGTGATAGGAACAGTTTTATAAGGATAAGACTTATGTAACTGCTAGTGGTTACCTGTATATAAAGAGGGTTAAATTGAATAACAAAGATACAGTTTCACAGTCTTCTAATTTGTCCTTTTCATTCTTGTAGAATTCTTAAAATTACGACATGTTATAAGAACGAGTTGCTCATGTTCGTATCACTCTGAATTTTTCAACAACTTTCTGATCTAGGTTCTGGAGTCTCTCTCTTTGACGTCATCACCTGTGGGTCGTTATTTGGTTTTGTCCACGCCACGCACTTCAACTGGGCAAAGTTCAATGGCTCAACAACATTTTTGTTTGCAAATATTTAAGAACAAGGAACTTTAGCAGTTTCCCTTTGCCATTGGAGCCGAAAGAACAGATATTAGATTCTTGGGGACACCAGAATCTACATAAAATAATCTTTGGCTTTAGCGTATCAGTTGATTGACCGAACTACTTATCCGCAAACTGCCATTCCAGTGCCTTGTTCGTGAGATCGCTTAGGATTTCAATACTGATTTGAGGTTCCAAAGCCACGCCATCCTCGCACTCCAAGAAATGGCGGAGGCCTATCTTGTCGGCCTGTTTGAAGACACCAATTTGTGCGCAATTCACGCAAAACGGGTTACCATTATGCCTAAAGACATTCAACTGGCAAGGCACATGCGAGGAGAGCGTGCTTAAGTTGTTTGAACAAATTCTTGACATTTACTAGGCTGTATGGATTCAGGGGGTACGTTTCGAAGCTGGATCGACTGGAGATGAGGGATGATCTTAAAGGTTGTTTTTTTAATTCTTGATGATCGCATAGGATGTAATGTATACTCATGTAAGACTATTGGGAAGTCAGATGCTAAAGGGGAATATGACTTGCTCTCAGGATCAAAGGACAGATGGAATTGCTGAGGCATATCAAAAAATTGATACATAACAAATTGTGGAAAAATCTGTAAGTGCTGCTTAAAAGGTGGGAACTCCTAAGGGCCACAGTAAGAAGAAGGTATGTATTTTAGATGCTAATCTGGAGATCCCAGTGCAATGTGAATCTATACCATTGCCCCAGGAAAAAGTTGAGGGAATGGTTTAGTCGATAGACCCCTGTTACATACCAGAAGGAGACTGATAATTCAAAGCTGGCGAGCCAGATTGTTGATTTTGATCTGATTTGTGACAAAAAAAAAGTGGAAGCAGGAGTGGATTTGACAAATGAGACCTCTGATGCGCTAATCTCCACAGATTATGTTGATCATTCAGAAAATTTGAAGATGAATTTCTAGAAACAATTTTGCGTATATTCGGCGGTGTTGATGATTTGATAACACAATTGGATATGATGAATGGGGGAGAAAAAAAGGAAAATTGTGAGTAAGAAAACAAAACACTTGCAAAATCGCTCGATCTTAATATATAGATTTATATATTAAATAATTTATGTATTTAAATTTATTAGTAAAATTATGAAAAATGCATGATTAAGAATATTTCTGTGTTAAATATTATAGGTATCCATGATTAGAATTTATTTATGCTATGTGCAATTTAAATTCTTAGCATACATGAATAGGTTTTATCTATGAACAAAAGCATGCTTAATTGACTGTGTTATTGAGTTATAAGTATGTCGCATGTTTCATTCGCAATAACGATGAGTTATACACATGCCCCTATGCATTAGTTTATGGGTTCAAATCTCAAACCAAAGTTCAATAGCAAATCTCGAAGCAAAACTTTGAGCATAACTCAACAACAAAGCTATAAAAGTAAAGCTCGAAACAAATATTTGAGCAAAACTCAACAACTATCATTAAAGCAAAGTTCAATAGCAAATTTCGAAGTAAAGCTTTGAGCATAACACGTAAGCATGGCTCAAAAGCATAGCTCAGAAGCACAGCTCAGAAGCACAGCTCAGTAGCACAGCTTAGTAGCACAGCTTAGAAAGCACAGCTCAGAAAGCAAACCTCAAAAGCAAACCTCATAGGTAAAGCTTAGAAGTAAAGCTGAAAAGCAAAAGCTCATAAATAAAGCTCAGAAAGCAAAGCTCAGAAGCAAAGCTTAGAAGTAAAGTTAAAAGTAAAGCTTAGAACAAAGCTCAGAAGTAAAGTTCAGTAGCAAAACTTAAAGCAAAGTTAACGCTCCAAAGCAAACTAAAGCTTCAATACCAAAATAAAAGTAAAGTTGAAATGACATGATTGTCATTTTATTGAGTTTATCTTCCTACTATTAGGGGGAGAAAATATGTGCCAGAAGCACAAAAGGACATAGTATGACATAATCAAGAATTATCTCATCTTGATAAATGATCCAATAAATGTGAACTAGAAGTTTAAAGGATAATTCACTTGCAGAACATTGCAAATCAATTAACGGATGTATTTGTAGACAGCCAACTGGTTGTAAAATTCCACATACCAGCTGTCAATGCACCTATAAGAATTGATGTCCCGGAAGGATAAAATACCAACAAAACGACAAATGAATCTACATAATGCCTGAAGCGTGGTAGACTTGTTGGTGCAAAGGATAAAATTTCTCGAAAAAAGAGCGCCAATAGAAAATATGAATCATAATGATCACCAGACTCAGACAAATATAATATCTAATGACTCTCTTGAAACTCTCCTTCATGAAAAGGAAGCTCCAAATGAGAAACCTAATTAGGTGATAAGGTACTTGATAACGATGAGATGTCAATTCACTATGTATTATCAGGAGAGGTCTTAGATCGAAAGAAAATTATTGTCGACAATATTTTTGCGTATAATATTGCTTAGAACCGCACTCCGTCGAAGAATGTCGACGTCGAGTTGATTGGCCAAAGTGTACAGAAGCAACAGAATTAGAGTTGAGTTCACTCGAAAAACGTAAGGTCTTCGGGTCTATTATTCAAACACCTAATGGTGTTAAGCAGGTTGAATATAAGTGGATATTTATTCGAAAAAGAACAAACGAAATGAAATTGAGCACAACATAGCTCGCCTTATTGTACAAGGCTTCTCTCAAAACCCGAGAATGATTATGAAGAAATATATTTTCCAGTCATTGATGTGATTACAATCCGATTCTTGATCAGTTCAACATCATTTGTAAGAAATTGAAAATATAATAAATGGATATTATACAACATAGCCGTATGGACCACTCGATGAAGAAATTTATACGAAAATTCCAGAAGAATTTAAGATGACTGCAGCATCTTATGGCGAATAGAGCAATATCTATTCCATTAAACTCCAAAACTAAATGCGTGGATTAAAATCAGGTCGGATGTGGTAATTTGCTCATGTATATTCATCGAGAAAAACATATATGATTTTTCAATAGTTGCAAATAACTTATATCTTATTGGGACTGCAGAAGAGCTCAACGAAAGTGCAACATATTTTAAATATGAATTGTAGATGAAAGATCTTGCTAAAATGCGATTTTATCTTGGACTACAAATTGAACATGTCTCAAAATGGATATTTGTGCATCAAAGAAATAGACAATAAAAGTCCTGAAGAACTTTCACATACACGTACACATCCTTTATCTACACTCATGGTGATAAGATCATTAGATCCCAAGAAATATTCATTATATTCCGTTCAAGACGATGAAGAGATACTCGGACCAGAAGTACTATATCTCAGTGCCATAAGTGCACCAATATATATCTTCTTGAAAGATATAGTGATACTCCAATTTGAAGAAATTGATATGGTATCAAGTACATTCTCCGCGATTTAAACGATATTACAGGTTTAAGATTATTTCATAATCATGATATAACTTCATAATTAATTGGATATACAGATGCAGATTATCCTTTATCCCACATTAGGAACGAGCACGGTGGATGATGCATCACGAGTGATAGAACATGACATATTGTTTCAATCTTCCTAGATGCATGAAATCAGATCGGATTAAGTGATCATTGAGCATATTTATTTACGAAGTTGTTATCTAAATTGTATTTCAATAATTTGTATCTAGTGGTTGTATGTGATGTCTCGAAGATATCTAAAACATACTTTTGACTGGGAGAAATAATGCGCAGTTGTACACTTTTTCCTTCGCTTAAGATTTTTTCCCACAGGGTTTTTTCTAAGTAAGGTTTAACGAGGCAACTTTGGCATACTCTTGAATCCTGAAGAATTCAATGATAGGACCATGAAAGATACCTACTTGAAAAAATTACAAAAGTATGTATCATTGAAAACTGGTTCAATCAAGGGGGAGTGTTATAAATATATGTTATAGATATAGTGATTAGAACAGTTTTATAAGGATAAGACTTGTGTAATCGCCGGTCCTTACCTCTATATAAAGCGGATTACAGAGAATAACAAAGATGTAGTTTCGCGCTCTTCTAATTTCTCCATTTCATTCTTGTAGAATTCTTGAGATCACAACCAACAACATTTAATATTCAACAATTTAAATCTAATATTACAATTAACTAAAAAATAATAACAACAATAAATAAATCATACATACAAAATATTATCGAATTTATTAAAAATATTATTATGCCGAATAATATCTACGACAATTATTAAATAAAAATTATTAAATCAAATATAAAAATTATTTAACTATTAATAAAAATTTCCTTTCAGTAGAATGACGTCGCTATTGCTCTTTTTGCTAGATCCTCGTTCCAACTACTCTTCTTTGCGAATTGAAGAAGAAGATTTTTGATTATGGTGGGAAAATATGAGGGAAGATCATCTACTTATAATCAAGGCTGTGTTGTAGCCGGCCACGCGACTTTGATACAATTTTCTCGCGCTCGCCACGTATTAAACTGCACTGCTGCCTATATCGCGGAATCGTTAATCTCAGATTAATGATTCTGCGTTGCAGGCTTCAGCGCGGTTTAAAAATATGCGCTGAAACCAACAACATTGAAACCTGTCGCGCTGCAGGAAGCAGCGCGATAGGGCATTTTGCAAAATACTTTGCCCCGACAAGAAAAAGAAACAAATTTAGTGAATTTTGCTCTTTGCCCCATCAGGGCAAAGAGTTTTGCAAAACGCCTTGCCGTGCTGAAGGCAACAACGCGGCAAATAAACAACATTGCTGCCTGCAACACAAATTTGTTAATCCTGGATTAATGAATCTGCGCTTCAGGCAGCAGCACGGTTCTGAAACCACGATGTTGCTGGCAGCACAGAATTTTTCCCATGCTACATGGCGAGCGCAGGAAAATTGTATCAAAGTCGCGTTGCTGGCAGCACGACCTTGATTATAAGTATGAGGGGGTTTCCTCATACTCCCCCACCACGCCCTTGTAGGATTATTTCATCTCATGTAGACCGGAAACGTGGAAATATTCTCGATGTATTCGAGAATAAATTTTTGACATAGATGAACAATAGGAACGCAGATGCACACTGAGTCTAACCACTTCAAATGTCATTTGATGTCCTTGGCCCCCTTTAAGTATAATCTTGGTTTTATTATTTATGATCATTAATTATTGTTTCTTTTACCTGATTTAATATTTGTTGTATGGGTTTGATTTGCAGTTTTATTCCACCGCATATATAGACGATGAGATGGATTTGGGGAGTGTACAGTGAGCTCCTCACTGTATACTATGTAGTGACTTCGTGTCACTGTGGGATTGGTCGGTCAGCGGGCCCACGCAAAATTGTTAAACACCGGCCCACCTGCCACACCAATCCTTCAGTGCCACATGGGCACTGCATAGTGTACATTGAGTTAACTCACTGCACACACCCCAAACCCCGATGAGATGAGTCGCATACCCGACATCAATTGTATGTTATCGACATCTTTTATTTAGATGTGGTCGAGTTCGTAAATAGTAGACGTACGATTCACCAATTCGGCTGGACTCAAGGGATCCCACATGGGGTGGATTGTAGGGGAAGAACTAACACACAGAAAAGCAAAAGCGGGGGAGAGAAGTAGGCGACGCAATTGGCCAAAATATTTGGATCAATATCTTGATATGTGGGTTAATCATTTTTAGTACGCCCAATTTGGGGAAGTCAGAGGTTTTGGAATGCCAAGTACCTAAGAGGATGGCTATCTGCATTGGGCCGATCTCCATAGCCGCAGATTTTGCACTCTCGTGCACCCGGTGGAGCAAACTGGTGTGCCAGTTTATTTAGCGTCTTTCCTAACTCTTGTAGTATGTTTTAATTTTTTGAGAATATGCTTATTTTATTTTGTTAGATTATATTTATTTTATTTGATCAATATTTAAATATACAGACACAAAATATATTTGAAAAGGCAAACAATCCGGAAGTACATCACTTGGTGTGAGGATACATAAAAGGCTGCGAGACGAAATTGATGATGAGACGGTCCTTGGTGGGCACCTACACGTCAGCGTACAATACAGCCGAGGATGCAGCACGCCATGAGGCGAGTTCTTCACACCAACCAACTAATCTGGGCATCAATGATTATCTGCAGACACAAGAAACAGTGAAAGCGATGATGATGAGAAATATTAATCATATTAAGTTTATGCCTAGACGAACATTATTTATTTGAAATTTGTATAATTTGATTATTTTGTTATATTAAAAATTAATGTAATTTGTTTTTACCTTTTTATTATTTTTATTTTTTTATTTTTATCAATATAACAATGACGGACTGCTGGGTGCAGTGCGAATTTGTTAATCTAACCAATCCCCGCTACAGGCTATAGATAGAGCAAAGAGCAAAATTCACCGAGTACGGCTATAGCGCACCCCCCCTGGCCGCCCCCAGCGCAACTCCTCTCCGTTTGGCCAAAATATAGATGATTTCCCACAAATTTAAATGTTATAAACCCTATAAACCTAAGGGCTAAATTAATATTTGTCTAAATTATTATTACGGCGGCTTCGTCGCCGAACAATCTAAAACCCTATTTAAATGTTATAAACCCAAGAGCTAAATATAAACCCAAGGTCTAAATCCTATAAACCCAAAGTCTAAATATTATAAAATGAAGATATAAATTTGTGAAAAATCACCCATATTTTGACTAAATGAGAAGGGAGCACGCTGGAAATGTTGAATTTGGAGGTAATTATATTTATTATTATTTATTTATTTTTTGAGAGGTGAGGTACCTATATTTATGAAATTCATCCGCTTTCCGGACCATTAATGATGACCCGTAAGACTTCGTGGGCTTCACCCGAATGTAATAGATGAAGTCATGATTCGTCAAACACAATGATTGGCCTAGAATTAACTGATATACAGCTTGTGCGTAGTCCAGTAGTCAAGAACTAGGATTGCAGTACATACATTAGATTCCTACACGTTTTACCCTCGAATTGGTTCTCCACTCACCCGCAGGCAAGACGGAATCAAATTTCCTTTCCCAACTAGCATCGTGGAGGGCACATAGCTCCATTTAACGACTTCGTACATATATATACTCAAGCAATGGCTGCAGCTTCAGCCGCCGCTCTTGCCATTAACGGAGCTGTGAAGATGAGTACTGCGTCTCAGGCGTATTTGGAGGGCAATCGGGTCGCCGAAACGAAGGCCCTGATTACAGAACTGTGTCGTCAATTCTACCATTTAGGTTGGGTATCTGGAACTGGAGGTAGCATCACCATCAAAGTTCATGATGATTCGATTCCAAGACCCCAGCAGCTTATTGTAATGTCCCCTTCAGGTATCTGATTAATATACGGTTCTATGAACGTTTGGGGAGTCCTTTCAGGATAAAGATTGTTTTTTTGCTTTTAGATTTTACCTGGGTTGTTGCTTTCTGTGATGGGCATTGCTGCTTGTGGGTATGTGTAGGTGTGCAGAAGGAAAGGATGATGGATGAGGATATGTATGTTCTATCTCCTAATGGATCTGTGCTGACGGAGCCTCTGGCAAAGCCGTGGCCAAATAAGCCTCCAAAATGTTCTGATTGTGGGCCTCTTTTCATGAAGGTACAAAATCACAACTCCTGATTTCAATACTGTGGCCCCATTATAGCTAGATTGCTTCATTGTAATGTAAATCCGAAGGTGTATTTACTATTTCTATTCTATCTGCTCTGTTATTACTAGCATTAAAAAAGTATTGAACTGGAACATATGTGAAATTGGAACGGCTTTTGGCTTCTTCAATTCATTCTTGTGCATTCGTGTGTCTACAAGATGCTATATATTCATCAATCGAAACATGATTTGGATATATAAAAATTGAGATACAAAGCAAATTATTCAAGCACTGTTGCGGTAAAACTCTTGAGATAGAGAGGTACCAATTCCTTGTATCAGTTGATATTTTCATATTTATTGACTTTTATGAGCACTTAATGTTTACTTGTATTTCTGTTTCAAAGAATTCAACAAGGTTCTGTTACTTTTTTTCATTCCAAGATGTAATATACAGACTAGTTTTCTTTTCCCCTCAATTAGGATATCGCGTGTGTGTGGGAGTGTGGGTGTGGCGTGGTGGGGCTAAGGCACTATCTCAATCATGTGGCTCAAATCTATCATGTATCTTAGGCATATGAAATGTGTAATGCTGGT
Source organism: Pinguicula primuliflora (assembly GCA_025802335.1). Taxonomy (NCBI): domain Eukaryota; kingdom Viridiplantae; phylum Streptophyta; class Magnoliopsida; order Lamiales; family Lentibulariaceae; genus Pinguicula; species Pinguicula primuliflora. The sequence goes on along the minus strand of JAOYMZ010074360.1, from coordinate 9,975 downwards.
GCCGTCATCCATAGCCATGGGATAGAATCTTGCCTCGTAACTATGATCAATCCATCATCAAAAGAATTCCGGGTTTGAATTTCAGTTTCATCTATTTCATATATTAAATCATGTATGATCTATCTTGCCGTATTTTAGCCTCATCCCCCCTCTTTATAGATTACACACATGGAAATGATCAAAGGTATCCAAAGTCATGGATATTATGATGAACTTGTTGTACCAATCATAGAGAACACCGCCCATGAAAGAGAGCTCACCAGCTCCCTCGCTGATGCAGTACGTTTTTCTTTCCCCGCAACTTGCTATTTTATCTGTATTCTAGTTTACGAACTTGACTACATATTTTAGCTTTGGTATATCATCACCAAAATATTGTTGTCGTGTTACATTTTTGCTTTTGTACAGGAACATTTGGAAGCTGATGCTAAAATTAATAGTCTCCTTTTATTTTCCTTGGCACTTATTGTACTCCACTACTTGTTTTGCAGATTAAAGCATACCCTAAATCCACTGCTGTGCTGGTCCGCAATCATGGAGTATATATATGGGGTGATTCATGGATCCATGCAAAAACGCAGGTGAGTTTCAGAGGTTTACAAACCTCCATTTTTATAAGTACCAATTCACAATTAAGATTCCATTATGTGCTAATCGTCTAATATTTGTATCTTTGCACTACTTTTCTTTTATTTTGTTTTGTTCTTTTCATTTGCAAATAACTTGTCCAGGCTGAATGCTACCATTATCTCTTTGAAGCTGCCATAAAACTTCATCAATTAGGATTGGACTGGTCGAAACCATCGCATGGCCCAATTCAATATTCAAATGGAGTCCCAAGTGACCATCGAAGTAATTCAGTTTCAGCTAAATCAGGGAGTTTCCTTTATGGCATTGAACCATCAAGAGTACGTTTTTTTTTTTTTTTTTAAAGTTTTGATATTTTCCTACAATATGTGGGCGTCAAGATTACTATGGATCGGATCTTAATTGAATTAAAAACTCAACTACAGCGCTGCATTGTACTGGACATTGAAGGAACTACTACTCCCATTTCATTTGTTACGGATGTCCTTTTTCCATATGCTCGTGATAATGTGGGAAAGCATTTGGAATTGACATATGATACTACAGAAACTCAAGATGATATTAAGTTGCTCAGAGCTCAAGTAAGTTGACAATCGAGAAATTACCGATATGTGTAATAAAGGTGTTGCTTTTTTTTCCACCTTTCTTTTTCATAATTACTTTTGGATAAAATGTTTGCATTGGAAATTACTTGTTCGAATCTGATCGAAATGTTCAGGAAGTAAAATTGTTTGTATTTTCTTCATTCACGGTGTTTGAAATATCCTAATAGAATTTCTTCATTGCAGGTGCAAGAAGATCTAGAAAATGGAGTTGTTGGGACAGTTCCCTTCCCCACCGATGGAGAAAAGGAGGAAATAATCGCTGCGCTGGTGGCTAATGTAGATGCTATGATTAAAGCCGACAGGAAAATTACATCATTGAAAGAATTACAGGTAAGTGCCCAAGTAATCCATTTCTTTTTCTTTCCGTGCACTTCCTACATTTTGTTTCCATGATGTTGGTAGAATAATTCCTATGATCTCACTCTCAGGGTCATATTTGGCGAACGGGTTTCCAGCGGAAAGAGATAGAGGCTGTTGTATTTGATGATGTGCCTGAAGCTCTTGAAAAGTGGCATGCTCTTGGAACTAAGGTTGCTTGATCTCTCTTTTTCTTTTGTTTCATCACTTCTCATCTAAATCTCAGGAAAGCATAAATAGCCCTCTTTTTTTTTGGTTCTTCCATTAGGTTTACATATATTCTAGCGGTAGCCGATTGGCACAAAGGCTCTTGTTTGGCAATACAACTTATGGGGATTTGAGGAAGTATCTCTCTGGGTTTTTTGATACTACTGTGGGGTAAAGCTTTGTTTCATGAGCTCTTCTGTTACACACCTGTTTTTTTTCATCTTACTGCGGTAATTTTCAACTGTCTTTCTACTTCATTAGGAACAAGAGAGAAACGAAAAGCTACAGAGAAATCACGGCATCACTTGGCGTGGACGATCCATCTGAAATTCTATTCATCACCGATGTTCATCAAGAAGCCACAGCTGCCAAAGCAGCAGGTAACACAAAACCCTTGTCGTTTGAAGGATATTCATCGTGTTTGATCAGATAACTCGAGAAAGTCCTCTGTGTTAAGTACTTGAATCCAACTTCGTTTGAATGCTCTGTTATGACTATGTGATGCAGGATTGAATGTCATTATATCTATCCGGCCTGGGAATGGTCCTCTCCCGGAGAATCATGAATTCAAGACGATTACGTCCTTTTCTGAAGTTGAATAAGATATCTAGTTCCGTGTACAGACTGCAGAGAATGTGATTGCCAATCATAATGAGAGCCCTTTGTTGGAGGAAAATTGTCTTTGTTATCACTTATCAAAGTACTGGATGGAGTTGCTATTGCTTATACTCTCACTACTATATGCCATATCTTCAAAAAGACTAAAACTCAACGGAAGTTAGTGTTGTATCCGACTAACACAAGCCCGAAAATGGTGACCAGAGTAACAGGAGCAGCCCATAGCCAGTAGTTGGTAGCTTTCTTGCTTTTGAGTGCAGCTTTGGGAAGAGAATCCAGGCCTCTCCGGGATTTTCTTTCCTCTCCTTGTTCTTTTGTGAAACCAAAGTTTCAAGCTTTTCCTCTTTTTCCTTATGTTCAGCATCCTCCACGACAGGATCAGTTGCTTCTTCAGTCTCGGCAGCAGAAGCTCCAGTTCCGGCCTTCTTCCTTGCTCGATTGTCAATGGCTTGGAAGGAAAAAATTTGCAGTTTTAGTTTAGAGCTCTCTGTGCATAATGTCTTTGACTAATTTGCAGTTTTGTCTCTCTTCTCTGTGATGTCTGTTAGCTCATCCTCCAAAGCACCCATCTCCTTTTCAATGACAACTTTTTCTTCGTCAAGGTGCTTAAGCTTGGCATTGACCAATTGTCTGTCCTTCCGCACCTCATCAAGATCGACCCCTATCAGCTAAATGAAACAGTAATAATAAGTAGCTATTAATGTTGAAGATTGATTTCCGTTTGATATATGAACGAGACACAGGTTGAAGCCAGTGTTCCTTTGATAGAAGCAAAAGTTGCAGTATATGTACAATGAAGGGAAAAGCAAAGACAGTAAATTGAACATAGAACATGATCCGAGTATAAAGGATCCACTACTCGATATGCAACTGCCAGAGTCTTCATGTAGACATGGCTTTGAATTGTTCCTCCAACTGTGTACGCCTTTGGCTCACACTCTGCACGTTGAGGGGACTTGCTCTCAGCTATGCACAACAATCAGGCAGACAGTTACTTCTAATATTTTCCCCTAAGCTGAACACTGTTTGAATGTTTAGCTTAAGATGGTAGACTGCTCATTCCCAATGCCTCTCGCAATGCTGTGAAAGCTTCCACTTTAAGCGGTTTGGTAAGTATGTCTGCAATTTGAATATTGGAGGGGCAGTGAATCAACTCCAACGTCTTGTCACTCACCAGGTCTCTAAGAAAGTGAAAACGGACATCAATATATTTGCTTCTCTTGTGCAACACTGGATTTTTAAATAGTTTGATTGCTGAAATATTGTCGCAGTACATAATTGTTGGATGCTATTGCCCATGTTGTAATGTCTGCAAGATTCGTCTCATCCACACGGCTTGACAAGCACTTGCTGAAGCAGCTACGAACTCTGCTTATGTTGTAGATAAAGTGACCACATGCTATTTTCTGGAAGACCAGGATACAGCAGCAGAGCTCAACAGAAAGACATGGCCTGAAGTACTCTTACGGTCATTGTGATCTCCTGCATAGTCGGAGTCTGTGTATCCAATTAATGGATTGCTGCCTGCAACAGATCGATAGAAGAGGCCATGATCAAGTGTGCCCTTCAAATAATGCAGAATCCATTTTGCAGCAAGAAGATGAAGCTCAGTGAGCCGTTCCATGAAGCGACTGACCAGGCTGACACTGTACATAATGTCTGGTCTTGTAGCAGTGAGATATAGAAGAGATCCAACAAGTTGTTTGAACATTGTAATGTCTATTGTATGTCCAGCTTCATCCTTTGTCAGTTTAGATCCTAGTACCATAGGATTTAGATTAGAGTTACAATCTGCCATATGAAACTTTGCAAGAACTTCTTGTGCATACTTGTGTTGTGAAATAAATATACCATCATCTTGTTGCAAAACTTCAATCCCCAAGAAAAATCTCATACGACCAAGATCAGTCATATCAAATTTTGAAGTCATTGATTGCTGGAACGAATCCAGTAAATCCACAGCATCACCACAACAAATCAAGTCATCAACATAACACACAATCAATATTTTACCTTCCTGTGTCTTAACGAATAGAGTTGGTTCATATGGACACTTTAAGAATCCTTCCTTAAGAAAATATGCTTCAAATCTGCTGTACCAGGCCCTTGGTGCTTGTTTAAGGCCATAAAGAGCCTTTTTGAGCTTATAAACTTTGTCTTCTGCCCCCTCTTGTTCATAACTAGGTGGCTGGTTGATTAACACTTTCTTCCAATGTGCCATGTAGAAAGGCAGATTTTACATCAAGCTGAAAGATAGGCCAGTTGTGAGAAGCTACAAGGACTGTGACCATTCGTATTATGTCAAGCCGAGCAACTTGTGCAAAGACTTCCTCATAATCTATCCCATATTCTTGACTATATCCTTTGGCAACTAGACGAGCTTTGTATTTATCTATGCCTCAAGATTCATTAAGCATTGTCTTATAAATTCACTTGACACCTATGGCTTTTGCACCTGCTGGAAGTGTGGTTAGTTCCCATGTATCATTCTTCACTATGGATTCAATTTCTTGGTCCATAGCATGTCGCCAGACAACAGACTGTGAGGCCTGATGGAAAGTGATAGAATCACTGGCTAGAAAAAGTGCTTGAAATGTTTCTTCATCTCAGAACTCATCACCTCTCGTATAGTCTGATGACCGTTGTGGTGGACGACATAGGCGAGGAGGAGGAGTCAATGTCACTTCTTTAACAACAGCTGCATTTTGATCAGCTAGAGGAGAGACAGGATCATCAGCAGTAGGCACAGGTTCAGCAGAAATATCAATAGCTTCCTTTGCATCAGATAGGGATGAAGAGTCATCCTGCTCCCATATCAGTTCGCCAGAATTATGTGTTGGATGAAGAGTCATCCTGCTCTTCAAATACAACATCTCTACTGATGACAATTTTGTTAGTAGCAGGATTAAGTAGACGATATGCTTTAGAATCAGAACAAAAACCAAGATGTATGCATGCTTGGCTGCGGTTGTCAAGCTTATTTCTACATGCTTCAGGGACATGAACATGGGTCAGGAAACCAAAAACACGAAAATGACTACATCAGGCTTGAGACCACTCCAGACTTCTTCAGGAGTATGATTTTTTAGGATCAAAGTTGGACAATGGTTCAATATATTTTGCTGAGGAGTATATTCTGCAGTTAGCAGTCTACTGATACAATTCTTCAAGCAGTGAGTGGTGAATTCGTTAGAGGTGAACTCTCCACCTCTATCTGTTCTGAGACCATGAATTAAGCATCCTGTTTCTGTCTCAACCACAGCCTTAAAGTTCAAGAAGGTCGAAAAATACATCTGCTTTAGCTGCAAGAAAATAACCCCGGGTTTTCCTACTCATGTCATCAATAAAAGTCAGCATGTACCATTTGTTTCCATGAGATATGGGTGTTATAGGCCCGCACACATCTGCGTGAACAAGTTGCAGAACTGAAGTTGATCGCCTCAAGCTCTCTTTGGGAAATGGATCTCTGTGCTATCATCCTGTGAGGCAGTGTTCACAGGTTTTTGCAACAACAGGAAATTTAGGTAAACCTTGAACCATATTATGCTTTAGAAGTAGTTTCATCCCATGCCCGCTGAGATGACAGTATTCGTTGTGCCAGATTGTACCTAGATCAGAGGTTTCTGAGGTAGGACATTGAGCAGCATCAATAGGTTGATATGCAATGACTGGAAACATTCGATTTGAGGTCATGGAGGATTCGATGATCAGCCCAGGTTCATGATGAAAATTTCTGCATTTGTTTCTGAACAGAACTGCCAGCCCCTTGGCCTGAAATTGTCTTACACTCATGAAATTATTGGTTAGTTCAGGTACAAAAAAGACATCAGAAATCACTTGAGTCAAGCCAGAGATCTTCAGACGAATATTTTCTCGTCCTGCTACATAGATCCTCAGATTGTTAACCAACTTCACTGGTTCCCTAAAAGATTGATCCAAATCAGTGAAAAAACTCAAGTTATCACACATGTGGTTGCTGCAACTAGAATTTAGGAACCAAAAATGTTCTGAGGGATCAGTTCATGGTTCAATTAATGCCATCAGTAGCATCTCATCCTCATATTCAGAGAAGTTGGCTTGAACATTCTGATTTCCCCGAGGACATTCCTATTGAAAGTGACCCAAATTATGACGTCTATAGCACTCCACAGTGGATCTGTGTTGTCTGGGATGAATCTTCCACGACCACGTCCCCTGCCTCGAGGTATGTTGCATCCAAAGTTTCTTCCAACCTCCATTTTCTCTTGAGTAATAGTTAAAGCTTCTTCCTCACGAGTACTTCTGCATATTCTCTGTTCATGCACCAATAAACTGCTCTGCAGTTCTTCAATAGAGAGTTTATCAAGGTCATTTGATTCCTCGATCGAACATACAACATAATCAAATTTCACAGTCAATGAACGAAGGATCTTCTCATTGAATGTGATCTCCTCCATTTTTTCTCCGTGAACCTTCATTTTGTTCACAATTGCAAGAGTTTTGTCGAAGTACTCAGTAACAGATTCACTTGTTGTCATCTGCAGGACTTCAAACTCTTTTTGAAGAGCTTGAAGCTGAGCTCTCTTGACTCGTGTTGTCCCTTGATGTTTTTACTTCATCGAGTCACAAATATCCTTTGCTGTTTCCTTCCTCAACATTGTTTCAAGAACACTACAATCAATTGCTTGAAACAAGTAATTTTTTGCCTTGAGATCCTTCGGTTTGATCTCGTCTATCACCTTCTCTGATCCCTTCGCAGTACCTCCAGCAGCAGGGATTCCAGTCTCTCAGGTGCTAATACTCCTTTGAACGTAGAAAGTTCTCAATTAACATACTCCAATGGTCGTAGTGACCATCGAACCTCGGAATTGCTTGTTGTACGAAACCATTATCTGTTGCCATCTCCTTTGTGATGCGTTCGAAGTAAAGACTTGAATTAGTGAATTTTCAAGGCTTTGAAACATCGCTCCGATACCAAATGTTGAAGATTGAATGTGAAAAGTTCAGTTTGATATATGAACGAGACACAAGTTGAGGCCAATCTTCCTTAGATAGATAGAAGTAAAAGTTGCAATACATGTATAATGAAGGGAAAAGTGAAGACAGTAAACTGAACATAGAACACGATCCGAGTATAACGGATCCACTACCAGAGTCTTCATGTAGACATGGCTTTGAATTGTTCCTCCAACTGTGCACGTCTTGAGCTCAACTCTGCACGTTGAGGGGACTTGCTCTCAGTTATGCACAACGATCAGGTAGACAGTTACTTCTAACAATTAAGCAGGCTGTATCCCCTCAGCGCAATGTCGTAATGGGAGAAAGGGTTGAAGGGACATCAGAATTAAAGTTCAATCCAACTGCTTGCTCACTTTGACTTGGTCCTGAATAGCGTCCTTTTCACCCAATGAGACTTCAATTACTGCCCTATCAGCAGCATTTGCAATAACTTATTCTCTAGTTCCTTCAAGTTGTTTTATTTCCCTCAATATTTGTTTCTCTTCAGTGTGAGGGATACTTTCATGCTGAATTCGGTGAGAGGGATACTTTCATGGAGAATAGAAAATGACTAAATAAAACAAAAGTGTGAAAGTGGTGTGTTTTAGAAGTGTACTATATCATTTCACTGCAAATTTACTTCAGTTTGGAGGGCACAGACAAAAGTGGAGGACAAAGAATGCAGAAAGACTACAGCTCCGGGTTGCAAATTTATTTCAGTTTCTTCCTTATAGCTTAGTGAAGTTGTCTTCATGATTGGTTTTGGTGGTCGGTTTATTTGCAAATCTTGTAAAGTAGGAAGCACACAATCTGTACAAAACATTTTATTCTCAGCAATAAAACATTTATGTAAAAAAATGAATGCCTACCTTACAAACTAGCTTAAGATAAAAAAAAATTAAAGTGCAAAATGAATTTCTGATTTTAAAAATAAATTAAAATTCTATATTAATTATTATGATCATCATTATCAATAATTCACGATCATTCAAATCTGTTCAAAGGTGAAACTTTAAGATACTTTTAAAAATAATATAATGATTTTTTTAGTTAATTAATAAACAATACTACAATATCATATAGCCCTTTACCACATACTCTGTTCGAGAAGTAGGTCGCCTAAGCCGCTTAGGTACTGCCTAGGCCGCTTAGATACTGCCTAAGCGTTAGTATGTTGCCCTCCGTCTTACCCGAATTACCGCTTAGGCCACTTAAAGTCTGCTTAAGCGGGCGACCAGGCCGCTTAGGCGCTGAACGGACCTTGACCGCCCAGGATCCGCGAAGCACTTTCTCGAACACTGAGCACATGACAGACAGAGACATCACATGACAACCATTTACCCATACATGATAATTAAAGAATAAATTATTACTTTTTGTTACATTTTTATATTTTATTTTTCGTATTTACATACCAATCCCTTTGCCAATTAATATTGGGTTGGGCCAATTAATATTGGTCCTTTTATCGCTTTCCCGTGTTGCAATTGTACGATTTGGACTACGCTCACTTTTGGGGCTAGTTATGTATAATTGCTTTTATTAATAAAATTTTATTCCTTAAAAAAAAAAATCCCTTTGCAAATTAGCTTGTTGACATCTCTACCAAGTAAATGAATGGTCGCAACTTAGGTCTGGATTATCCTACCAAACTTGATGTAGGGAATGTTTGCAAGTTCTTGTGCTTGTATAGAAATAGTTTTTCAGAAGGTCTTCTGGAAAAAGGAACTTCCACTAAAAAACTGAAAAGTGTTTGCAAAATATGTTTGTCTACAACAAAAGTCAAAATACAATGTATGCATATTATTAATTTGAAAGTTACTTTTATACCATAAATTTATCAAATGACAAAAATATCCGTCAGTTTGAAAATATTGAATTGTTTAAGAGGATAAAAATGTCTTAAATTTAATATTTTAAATATTTATAAAATGTCCCCGCCAAAAGCACTTCAAAAGCAACCTCAGAGATGCTTCTGACTTTTAAACTTTTTTTTGACTTTTTTACCGCAAAAGCAAAAAGTCAAACGATAAAAGTAAAAAATTGCAAACGCACCAAACTGATTTTTCAACAGCCAAAAGTCAAAAATTGCTATTCAACAGAGTTTGCAAACACCCACATAGATTGTTACTACATATTATAAAGGTAAAAGTTTTTTGAATTTTGAAACCTTACGTGAGATTTTCACACATACCAAAAATAAAAATTGAATTTCGTCGGACGATTCAGGGCTAGTCGCAAATGTAACCTTATGAGAAATCTATTTTTGAAAAGTAACCTTTTAAAAAAAAGAATTGCAAATGTAACCTTCATTTTTAAAAATAAATCAAAAATCGAATATATTCTAGTTTAGCATAATACAAAACTTCCAACTAACGTAATAACACCCATTCCCGTCATCCCCAACCACCGTTACGGTTTTCCTATCGTCGAAAAATATAGATCAACATTTTTCTTATATTCTCCCCCATTCTAGGCTCAATTTTTCCGGATATACATTCAAAGAGATCGAAGGGGACAGAGAGACGGAGAGCATCAACAGGCGTAGCGTGAATAGGGCGAATCTAATCCGTGTTCTATTTTTGAAGGTGCGTTTGATTCTGAATTCTAGCTGATTTATGGA
>JAOYMZ010074338.1:0-11929 GCA_025802335.1 Pinguicula primuliflora | reverse complement strand
GTTACTCTGAGAATGCATTTAATAAGCGTGTATTAGCTCTACTCCCTTGGGAGATGACCCGTGCTTGCCAAGGATTTATTACTTGTACGACTGTGTATACTTGCACATTTGTGTGACGTACATTCGTCTCATCAGAGACCTGTTAGCTCAAGGAGCAGCTGAGCGCCCAGGCTTGAGTGGCCGCACGCACTATGTCTACTTGTAGACAGGCTATTAAGGGGTTGTTATCACCAACCACACAGCCTTGGCAATGAATGTTGCCCATAGTCATCCAAGTCGACAGTGATGAGGAGGCAGAAGTAGAGGCGGTAGCAAGAGAGAGGGAAGTTGGAAATGGTGCTAAACCCTCTAACCAGGAAGCTGCTGGGGACCCAGATCCAAGCGAACCAGAGTATGTAATGGATGACGACTGAACTTGCAGGATGTTGAGGGAATAAGGGTGTAGGCCCTAGTCCTGAAAGGTCACAATATAATAGATTTAGTTCTCTGAGTCTCAGCAAGGATTGAAAGTAATTGTAGGAATAAACAACTACTTGGTAAAAACCAAGCCAGGATATGACGTCGATTGTGTTTTAGTTGTTACTGGTAAGGAATAAATTGTTCAGGAATGAAGGAAGGTAAATTATTTTGGTACAGGGCAATCGAAGTTTTCTTTTTGCGTAACTTTGCATTATAGATGTGAGGAATTGTAGGCTCCGGATCTAAAGATCAAACATAAGTGAAATAAGTAATAAAACAAGTATAGCTCAAATACTTGCATACAAATGAAATAATGAACATAATTCAAAAACTCCTGTATCCGAGTGTAGATCTCCTCAAATAGATATAAGGGCTTTAACAAACAGACAGACCAAGAAGGGTAAGTTGGGCTAAGATAGTAAATGGAACAGATATAAATTCCAACCTGACAACCAGGAAGATGACCTCAAATGTTGCAATGGACCACAAGAAAGAATTAGCCCTAGTATTAATCAACTCAGAAAAACTCACATGCCCATAATCTGTTGAATAATGAACAAAGGAATTGATTTGGGTTGAACAGGGTCAAGTGTTCTCCGAGAATGAACTTCAGCCAGGAATTATGCATGCATAATTCGGCCAATAATCCATTCGAGTCATAAATTAAGATCAAAGGCTTAGACTCATACTTAAATTTGCATCATTCGGTTTATTAGATATTTGGGGGTTATGCTCGTGTGATTAAACAAGGATTAAGGGTTAAATGGACATGTCCCAAAATCCCAACAATCTCCACATTTTCTGGTACACGACCCTAAGCTTACAAGTCCCTGAAAAAAAGTTAGTTGACAAAAACAATGCACATATACTAGTCCACAGAAGCTCATGAATCAGAACTCATACCTAAATGCTCAATATAGAATTGAAATTTCAGATTAGAGATAATTTTAGTTCCCATATCAGCAGGACTCAGGTTAGCATCAATCTTTTTCATGTAAAACCAGTTTATCAGAAATCATATCTCTAATGAAATGCAGTTTTACATTAATATGTTTAGTACGTTCACGAAAAATAGGATTTCTACTCAAATGTATAGCAGATTGACTATCAAAGTACACAGTTCCTATTTCATTAAGAATCCCATCAGATAACAAGCATTAAAGCCAAATACACTCTTTAAAGCAATCAGTAAGTGCAATGTACTAAGATTCAGTAGTAGAAAGAGCTAGATTTCCAGCTAATGCAATTACCACCTTACAGAAATTGATAGCAACTAGTAGATTTCCTAAAATCAAGTCTCCAGTATAATCAAAATCAACAAAACCACAAATATTCATGTTATCAAAATTCTTTTTGAACATAAACAAAAGCATTAAATTTTGAACACTCAGACATGAACTGAATCAAACCATCATCGTTACAAACAGTTTAATCCATTATAGACTCTGATCCAGTTGTTCCCTCAGAATCATTGTGATTAATCAAATAAAAAACAGAGTCATACAATGGGGCGTTATAAGATGTGCTATGTTGGTCTCTAGAGTCAAAATGAAAAGGTTCAACATTTTTCAGAATGGTGTAACCTATAAACATTATTATTATTAACACGTACCTTGAACATTTTGAAAATAAGAGAAGTTGTTATTACAAGTATTCATATTCTGACCAAAATTACATTGCGTATTATTATTCATAGACATTTCAGAATGATACAAATTATGAACATCAGACATGAACAATGCATTAGAGTTATTCAGACCAAACCTAGCATTTTCACCAACATTTTGCCCTTTAAAGTTTTAATTACAAGCAAGCTTGCTACAATAATTGCATCTAGGTTGATAACCATTTCTATTGAAATTCACATTCTGAAAATTTGAGTTATTTTGAAAATTTCTGCTTTGATTAAAAATTTGACCAGGTTGAACACCAAAATTGTTCCTATTTGCAGAAGAGTTCTGATTTTTAGGGGGAAACCTATTCTGTCTGTGGCTAAGATTCCAATTTACAGGTGGTTTAGTCTTTTCAGATTCATTCTTGACCTCGTCCTTACCAAACAAGACATTTGAAACAGAAAGGAGGCCTGCTGCCCAAGTAGATGATTCTGCTAAGGGCACGGTTCAGGATGGATGCTCGTCTCTTGCTGAATGTTCAGGAAATAGTCATGTTGCTGCTAATGTCATAGTTGCTAATATAGCTACTAATGTTATTGTAGATGATGTAGCTGCTGATATTGTATCTAATATAGCTGCTGCAGTTATTGCATTCCTTGATCATATTGTACCCTCTGTTGATACTATGTCTTCTGGTGCTGTGGAAATGGAGTATGCTGGCCCAGAACAAGATGCAAGAACTACTGCTGACATGCCAAAATTTTCTGTTGTCATCCGTGAGGTGGTTGAGAAAATTGTGGAGAGATCTGCTGGTAATACTGCTGAGAAAGTTGTAGGTGTGAATGAGGAGGAGCCTGCACAAGAATTTGCAGCAAAGGGCAGGATAGAACCTGCACGAGAAGCTGCACACGAACCTGAACCAAAATCTGCAGATCGTACAGTGTTGAATAACACAAAATCATAGCAGTTTCAAGCTGCTAGTACTGCCGTGACTGATGGAGTTACCGAACTTGAGGTAGCTAATCCAGCTCGTTCCACTGAGCAGCAACTACAAGCTGGCCTTGATTCTGCAGAACATGACTGGTTCTATGCTGACAAAAATGCCCAAATGTCTACATGGTCCATGTAATAGAGGAAAACATCACACCAATAAGTTGTTATGACAGAAATCAATGTTTACTTGAAAGTGACAACAGAAAAGGGCCAAGACACTCGGTTGGATGGGAAGATGCAAACAGTGAGTGACGACCAAGTGGCTGCAGGGCTAGAAGAAAGCCTTGTGAGCATACTATGTCAGGGACTAGAGGACTCATCAAATAACCTAAGCTGGGACAAAGCAAAAGGCATACTCAGTTCAATGAAGAATTGGAAAAAATATAGATTGATTGTTGCAATTCTTCCCATTGCTCATATTAGCTGGGCTGACAGAGTTGAGGAGGAAGACAAGCTCCAAATAAAAATGTGTAAAAAATCATCAAAACCGGAAGCCACAGAAGAAGAAATGAGGCTCAAGAGATGTAGGCCAGTTATGCAATTGTATGTTCAATGTAAGCTCACTTTTGGGGCTAGATTTGTATAATTGCTTCCTTATTAATAAAATCCAAAAAAAATTGACTAGTCACTAGAAGACAAGAAAAGTAGTTGGCAAATCTTATCCAAAACATGGATGACAAACTTGGGAGCAAGGATGACTTTTCCAAATCTTATCAAAATCCTGGCTACATGTATCTCCTAAAACATAGAAGAAACTCTCCTTTTCTCTCCCCAACATTAGACACATGAAATTCACTTCAAGAAGGAGGAGGGGAATTGATGAGAGGTGCTAGAGGAGAATCTCACGACAGGCGACGACAAAGCAACAGCAGTGTACGACATCTTCACGGTGGTGGACAGCGACGACCGACAGCGACGACCAACGGCGACGTAGGCTTGAGGGAGACCTAGATTTGAAGGATTTATCACCTTTGCATCCAATGAGCCCTTCTTCTTCTACTTTAATTGTTCTTGTCTATTTTGATTTGTTCATGTTAGATTTAATTATGTTTAGCTAAACTTGTTATGGGTGTGGGCATTTAGCCTTAGAACCTTGATTATGCTTCTTAATGCTTTGTTGGTGCTTCCTTTATGTTTGGTAGATTGATTGAATGGATTATTGCTAGTTGGACTATAGGAGTTGGGAATTTGGTTTAGGTCACAATGAATAACTCTTTTGGGAGGGTTTGATTGGGATTTACCTAAGCCAGTAAAACTACTACTTGTCTAGGAATTATTCTCCAATTGATCAAGAGGCTAGAATTAGACTCATCATTCAAATACAAAGTAACATTAGGTTAGGAGCATGATTAGATTTGCACGTAAGGGATAGGTTAGTGCCCAACAACCATATTTATCTCATAGTTTACTTCACCTAGATTTATTTGCTTTAATTACTACTTGCTAAAATTAGTATTAAGACAACCCAACGACTATTGTTTTGTTGATATAGTTGGCATTTGAACATTTGTTAGTCACTAATCTCATACTAAATCCTTCGAGAATTGACTCGGGACTTCTTTACTTTCTATACGATCTTAGAGTTGTCTTGAAATTATAAATATAAATTTGAGAGGATTGTGACAACCATTTAATCCACATCACAATGCTGAGCATGATCAGAAACTAAGGGAGATATTACACTATGGAGAGAAACAACCCAAGGCTCAGCTCAATGTATTATCACAATACCCTAACATCTTAACTATGGATTAAAAGCATCAAATGCACCTAATGACCACAGGATCCAAGCTACAAGCTCGTCTTCTAGCATGAGGAGAATTTCTTCATTCAGCCTCACTACCAAACATGCTAGAGAACACGGTTGGGATCTTTAAACCAACCAAGATCTTGTTAAGGTCTATCCCTTAGCATGGCACCACAAGCTAGGGGTGATATACCCAAAGGGCGGCAGTGTGTGTGCCATGTATGCCTCCACTCCCCATATCCTTTCGGTCAAAAGGGAGAGGTTCAAGACTAGAAATGGACTAAACCACCGATGTACAAGCTAAGTCTCACAAAAAAATGAGAATAGTTGTTAGTTGATTAAATATGTCACAATCATGAATCGTGGCTTTCCCCTCCATATGTGCAAGAACATAGCTCATAACCGATGACAAACATCCAAATCAAGATTAGACCAAGATTAACAGGTGGAAATGTCGCTTATAAAAAAAAATAGGTGGAAATGTCTAAATTTATGAAGAACAATGAACACACATCAAAAAGTGCAAAAGAGAACAATTAATCCATAGAAAAACGTAGCTAGGACATTGAAAATCCACTCGACCAAGCCTTAAGTCTAGCTATTTAGCTCATGCTTAAGGCATGCGTTACTAAAAATATAAGAGAAAGCATAAAGAAATCCATTGAAGTTGTCACGGTTGTGTGCTCCGAGCTTCTTCTCTGGCCGAGAGCTTCTCCACCAAATTGCCTTCTTCTCCTTATTCCTGAGCTCCCAAAGTGATGATGGATGGAAGGAGGCCATCGTGCTCCTCTTAGACAAGTGAGTTGAGCAATGATAGGAGTGTCCCCTCGGTCATGTGCTTGGTTTCTTAATTTTCTAAGGACTCAGATGTCCTCACACCCTCTTTTGGCACTTCATGGTAGCTGGGCTTGATCTCTCTCTTGACAGCGTCAAATCCATAAAAGTGTAAATAGAAGTTCTAGAGGAGTGTTAGGGTTACATTCTGGTGAAAGGGCAAGGTTTTCCCTTCTGCCATTTGAGAGATGCATCCTTTGCAAGGGACCGGATGGACATTGCTCACAGATTATATCCAAAATGGTAAATCCTTTGAAAACTCGGTCTTTCACCATTTGCCATCATCCTTGTAAAACACATGATTTGTAGGGGACTTATTGACCTACTCCATGTGATATCTCAGCCTCATTCCTGCCTTGGTTGAAAAGATAAAACCGTTTGAAGGTCACGAAAGTAATTCTCCAATCATTGCCCGAAATGGTGAGGAAACTTTTGGAGGGTTGTTGGTTGTTGCCCAAATTATGCATTGTTTGTCTCTTTTGGACTTGTGAGACTGTTTTGTGTGTAGAATGGATTGGAAATCCATACAACACATTGGATCGTTTCATTTTACCTACATAGCACAAAATAAGCTGAAAACAAGTATAGATCTGAGCATATGAATCAAAATCAATAATAAACAAATGCATAAATGAGCTTAAAACTCTATATGATTTTGGCTCATCCCACTACCACTATTCAGCCTATGAAGAATCAAGTTTTCTCCTCCAAATAGGCAAAGATAAGTAATTCAAGCCACAAATAGTAAGCATGCATAAGTAACACTTACCCAATCTAACATGAATGAGCAAGCAAGGCAAGCGATTCAAGCAAATATTTGGCCACTTTGCATCAAAAACAGCATGAATGAATGATAAGTGCAACCTCTGATGCTAAGATATGCTAATCCCCACCCCACACTTAAAATTTCACTTGTCCTTACGTGAATACAGAAATCATGGAGTTTATGCTCAAAGGGGTAAGGAGCAACACAACCTAGTGTGCTGTTGCACATCTTGCGAATCTTGACCTTCTTGAATGAGTTGTTGCTCCTAGGGGTCTCACACACATGGATGGAACTTAGTTTTGTTTAACTATATCATTCTTCAAATAGATAGTTTGAAAACATTAGGGAAAACACTAAAACATGAATGTACCTAGATTGGGTTATCTCCCAAGAAGCTCTGAGTTCGGGGTCCTCAGATAGACCTCTTCTTCTTGTTTTCAAACCTTGAAGCACATAGCTTCTTTACATTGGACAAAGTCATTAGGGGTTGTGTTGAGTTTCAACCTGTGACCATTCACCTTGAAGATTCTGCCCTCCACTTGCTTAGGGGAGAAACATTGAAAACTTCAAATGGACCAAGCCACCTGATCTTTAGCTTTCCAGGAAATAGTCCGATCTTGAAGTTGAAGAGCAGCACTTGCTGTCAAGGATGGAAGGTTCTTCTTTGGATGTTCTTGTCTTCCCACAGCTTGGGGTTTTCCTTATAAATTCTAGCACTCTCATAGGCATCATGCCTCAACTCATCAAGTTCAGAAAGCTGTAGTAACCTCTTGGATCCTGCTGCCTCTATATTCATGTCAATATGCTTGAAGGCCCAGTATGATCGATGTTCCAGCTCGACTGGCAAATGACATGCTTTCCCATAGACTAGTCTGAAAGGAGATGTGCCAATAAGCATCTTAAGGCAGTTCCATATGCCCAAAGAGCATCTGAAAGCCGTGCTGACCAATCTTTTTTTGAAACACACACTGTCTTCTCCAAAATCAACTTGATTTCACTATTTGAGACCTCAGCAAGTCCGTTGGCCTGTGGGTATTAGAGCACGGCCACCTTGTGCTTCACCCCATTCATAGTAAGTAGGTTCTCGAATAGTTTGTTGCAAAAGTGATATTCACCATCATAAATGATGAATCTTGGAGTTCCAAATCTTGAAAAGATGTTGCTCTTTAGAAACTTCACCACCACAGCAGCATCATTTGTAGGGGAGGCAATGGCCTCAACCTAATTAGAGACATAATCCACAGCTACAAGGATGTAGAGCTGTTGGCTCGCTTGGAATAAAAGGACCCATGAAGTCAATACCCCACACATCAAACAACTTTACCTCCAGCATTCCCACCTATGGCATTTCACTTCTTCTTGATAGATTTCCTACTCTTTGACATATATCACAAGCTTGCACAAACTTATGAGCATCCTTGAATAGACTTGGCCAAAAGAATCCACTTTGTAACATCTTTGCTATTGTTCTTTGACCTCCAAAATGCCCTCCATACTCAAAGGAGTGACAATGCTGCAGAATAGATCCCATTTCCTCTCTAGGAATGCAACCTGATCAACACAGACTCTATATAGATAGGGGTCTACCCATAAGAAATTCTTGAGCTCAGCATTGAACTCCTTCTTCTGTTGATAAGTGAAAGATGGAAGGAATTTGCAATCCAAGTGGTTCACAAAATCAGCATACCATGGTTTGGGCTGAATGGTCACAGGAAGTAACAGCTCATCAGGAAAAGTGTCAATGATAGGAGCAGATGAGGCCACAAGAGAATTGTTGCCTTCCAGCATTGACAAGCGATCAGCCACCACATTCTCTACTCCCATCTTGTCTTGGATTTCCATGTCAAACTCTTACAAAAGAAGCGCCAAACGAATCAACCATGGTTTGCCATCCTTCTTGTTCATAAGATTCATGATAGAAGCATGATCAAAGTAGACCACCACCTTGCTTCCCAAAATATAGGGTCTAAACTTTTTGAAAGTATAAACCACAGGCAGCATCTCTTCTCAGTGGTTGTGTAATTCAGCTCTGCAGCACTGAGCATCCTGCTTGTATAGTAGATTGTGTAGAATAACTTTTCCTTGCATTGGCCCAGTACTAAGCCTATAGCAACAATAGAAGCATCACACATAATCTCAAAGGGCAGGCTTCAATCAGGTGTTGTCATCACTGGAGCAAAAATCAAGTGCTGTTTCAAAGTCTCAAAATATTTCAAACATTCAGGTGTAATCTTGAATTCAAACTCTTTCTAATGTGGATAACATAGTGGCTTGGCAATTAGAGAGGAATCCTTGATAAACCTTCTATTGAAGGCAGCATGTCCAAGAAAACTTCTCACTGCTTTCACAGAAGTTGGAGGAGGGAGGCTCTTAATAGCATCAACCTTTGCTTTGTCTACCTCTAGACCTCTTCGAGACACTTTATGCTGAAGAAAAATTCTCTCTTTCACCATAAAGTAACACTTCTCACAGTTCAAAATAAGTTGTACGTCTGCACATCTTTGGAGAACTTTCTCTATGTTAGCGAAGCATTGCTCAAAATTGTCTCCAAAGACACTAAAGTCATCCATAAATACTTCAATGATCTCCTCTATCATATCAGAGACGATAGATATCATACACCTCTAAAATGTAGTTGGTGCATTGCAAAGCACAAAGGGCATCCTTCTGAAAGTAAAAGTGTCATAAGGGCAAGTGAAGGTGGTCTTCTCTTGATCTTCTGGAGCTACTGTGATCTGGTTATAGCACCTATACTCATCCATGTAACTATAAAAAGCATGACAAGCAAGCCTATTAAGCATCTGATCAACAAAGGGCAGAGGGTCATGATCTTTTCTAGTGGCCTTATTGAGCTCTCTATAGCTTATATACACCCTCCAGCCAGTGACTGGCCTTGTAGTAATCAGCTCCTCACTTTCTGTCATCTGAATTGTCATTCCACCCTTCATTAGCACACATTACACTGGTCTGATCCCTGAGCTATCAGAAATAGGGTAGATCACCCAACATCAAGCCATTTTAGAACTTTTCTTCTCACCACGTCCTTCATGATAGGATTCAATCTCCTTTGAGCAGTAACAACTGGCTCGATGTGGTTTTCTATCAAGATCTTGTGCATACATACTGCTATAGAGATCCATTTTATGTCTGCTAAAGTCCAACCAATAGCTCCCTTATGCTGCTTGAGCACACTAATCAAAGATGCTTCCTCGACTGCACATAACTCCTTACTAATCAGAATAGGTAGATTCACTCCTTCTTCGATAAAAGCATACTTCAAGTGATCTGGCAGGGGCTTGAATGGGTGAATTCTGCTAAGGAGTGGTTCTTTCTCCTAATGATTCAACTTCTCTTGGCCCTCAGGTCTTGTTCTCTTTCAACCAAACAACAAACTGATGAACTAATGGCTCTTGCAACACCTCTAGTGTCTTGCTGGTCAGACAGGTGATTATGGGGTCCTAAATGTATCTTAGCTCCTCAGATAGTGCCTCTTGAATAGCCTCAATGGCATGGCAGTGCTCAGACTCAGGTACAAAATTTCTTGGCATCCTCATAGATGGATAGACATTGAAGCATACCTCCTCATCTTCTTTTCGTAGCGTTAGCTTCCCCTTTGTCAAATCAATCAGAGCTTCATGAGTCCTCAAGAAGAGCCTTCCTAGAATAATAGGCATGCCCTGATCATCAACTATGTCAATAATTAAAAAATCAACTGGAATATAAACTTATCTACCTTTACAAGAACATCTTCAACCACACCTCTAGGTCTCTTTAAGGACTTGTAAGCCATCTACAAAGTAATTCATATAGGGCTAAGTTCCCCAAAACCAAGTTTTTCAGAGATTGAATAGGGCATGAGATTGATACTTGTCCCTAGATCATATAAAACTCTGTCGAATGTTTGCTCTCCAATCTTGCAAGGGACTGTGAAGCTCCCTGGATCAGACATCTTTTGTGACATCTGTATGCTCAAGATGTCACAACACTAAGCAGTTGGAGGTATGGTTCCCTCTTCTTCAATCTTTCTCTTGTGGGTCAAGATATCTTTCATAAACTTTGCATATGTAGGCATCTTCTCTAAAGCTTCTGCAGAGGGGAAGTTGATTTGCAACTTCTTGAAGACATTTGAGAACTTCTTAATTGTTGGTTGAGATACTCTTTGTGAGTAGCTTGGGGGTAAGGCATGTTCCTCATAATGTCGGGTGTAAGCTCAATTCGTTCCCACTTTTCCTTCTTCCTTTGTTTCTGCCTAGACTTCTCCTTCTGCAGATAAGATTCCTCCACTTCTTCCTTCTTTTCAGATGTTGGCACAACTACAGATGGCAGCTTATGCTCTTCTACCTCCTTGCCTAATCTCAAGGTAATGACTTGACAGCTTTCCTTTGGATTGTTCTTTGTGAAGCTCGGCAAGGTCCCTTTTGATCTCTCTTAGAATTGTGCAGCTAGCTGACCAATTGTACTTTTTAACTTCTTCAACCTGGCTTGAGTGTCAGACTTAAAATTTTGCATATCTTCCACAAGATGCTCATTCTTCTATGTAGCTGCAGTCAGAGCACCCGTCAACTCATCTTCTTTGGCTCTTGCTGCATTTGTGGTTTGATGATAGTATGGTCTAGGAGCTTGAAGCAAGTGAGAGTTCCGAGCAACTCTCAAGGGCAAGTGTGGTTTAAGAATTGATCCAACCCAAACCAAGGGTAAGTGTGGTTTAAGAATTGATCCAACCCAATCCAAGGGCAAGTGCACACTATCTCAAGTAATACTTTATTGAAAAGTAAAGGTCATTCTTTCACAAGGAGTAAAGTCTAGCACATACTAAAATTCGCAACTCACTTCAAGGTAACTGAATATCCAGGGGTTGTATTTTCTAAATTACTGAGCAGAATGAAACAAAACAAAGTGCATTGGAAAGCTAAACGAATGTAAATCAATTTATATGGAGACAACAAATCCAAACTCGTAACAAAATTGGAGTAAAATCACAATAGAGAAAGATGACTCAAGACTTAGGTATCTTACCTAACTACTTTGTAATGAATCACACTTATGAATCAAACAATCACCACTTTTGCTCATCTAAGACCACAAAACTCATGTATAACTAGCTCTCTTCCAAGGTTTACTAGTTATTCTACCTAGCATAAAGGGAATTTTGCCTCCCGGCTTCACCTCAAGTATGCTAGTGAATAAAAGATCACAACATGAACGGTCCTTTAGATATGACACCTAGGAGTGCAGAAAAAATCTGAAAATCCGAATCCGAATCCGAACCGATCGGATTTTATCCATTCGGTTCGGATTTTTTTGGATTCGGATTATCTGAAAAAATCAGGTTTCGAATTCGGTTTTGGATTTGGATTTTAGTCAGGTTATCCGAACCGAACCGAATTTTTTTTTTAATGTTTCACCCCTTAGTTATTTAGATAGATAATTGACAAATTTGGCATCTTTTAGAATAAGAACAACAAACAGAAAGCCAGTACAAGAAATCTTGTAGAAGAGGAATGTATTTATACTGTT
>JAOYMZ010074327.1:0-11930 GCA_025802335.1 Pinguicula primuliflora | reverse complement strand
AAAATTAGTTCAAGATTAGTTGTGTATTGAACAGAGAGGTTACGGGAGAAGATCCCAAACCTAGCATTTTGTACTGTACGGTGGATTTTTAATACAATCTTTTACCTACAAAAAAAAAAGCATAACGCTACTTCCTTGAGTCTTTCAGCTTTTTTCTCTTAAATTTCAATATACATCAATATATGATATGGAGCACAATAAAGCAGTTGTTATGACATGGATCGAGGATTTGTGGAGACATTTTGCATCTTTAACAGGTTCTCGCAACTGAGATCATCTAATATTGAACCATTCATCACATCTTGTATTTGTTATACTCTACGCCTGGAGATTTCATTTCTCCAAGTTAGTACACATTGTTCATTTGTATATTCTAGCTTTCATTTCAACCAGTCATCAGTTTCCTGGAGCACTAGTTGGTGGAATTTGTTGTATTAATCAACAGATTCTGCCTTAGCAATTCCGTGAGGCCCTAAAACTGTTTCATTCCATGTATGACAATTGTGCACCCTAGGTGTATCTCAATAAAGCAAATGGCACCTCTGCGTTACCATAATCTTCTAATCTAAGGTCAGAGATGATATTCCTATAAAGAACAATGCCACTATCTTTTGAACCATTGACCCTAATTAACTCCCCATCCTACAAGGACCGTAGAGGAATCATCATAATATCTATCGGATAATATGAATCGAAGCAAGAGAGATTCAACTTAAATCTAAGTCTAGCTTAATATACAGGGAAGTTACTGTCGCCAATGCGACAGATGAGCATATGCCGCTACTACCACTAGATTGGTGAACTAGTATGAATAAGGAAAAGTGTGATGGGAGGTGTGAAATCCGCAAAAAATAACGCACCAGTCGATATATTGACAGAAATAATGTCAAAGTTATAGGCCAATTCAAGAATATAAAGAGGACAAAGTTGGAACTTGATGAACAAAGACTTACATAATCATGACAGTATTAAAAGAAGTGAATGCAGATACCATGATCGTAGTAAAACTGGCAACCAACAGAAATGCTTGAAAATAAACAAATAGTTCACTTCTTTAGATACCATATCAAACTAAAACTCCTCGTGATTAAACCTGTAGAGTTTGTAAGATGTACAAGAAATTGCAAGTATACCCGAATCTTCATTTGCATTGGTTAATGAGTTAAAAATCTGATCCCGCCATTCAATACCAACTTCAGATAAAAACCTTATTCCTGAAAGTAAATAGCGATAATGCAAATCAGTAAATTTGACACCCTAACTCAAAACACAACAAGCCATCTTCAAATTCAAACAAGAACAAACTGTGAATGAGCAAAACCCTGCCGGTAACATAGTAATTTTCAGTAAAGCTTGATGCAATTCAAGGAGCAAACAAACTCTCAAAACTTCCCTTGGTATATCATTCTCAAGGCTTAAACTTTTTGACAACCAAGATTGTTCTCAAGGAACTAAGCCTATTCCCAGACAAGAAAAAACACAAGACAAACCAGCAACAAATGCAACCTACATAATTAAGAAGCATCAAGACCCGTATTGCAAACGCTTAACTAGTATTTCCCAAAAGAAAAGCGCTTGATTCGTCGAAGCATAAGAAAGGCACACCTACGTCTGTTTGGAGTAAGTAGAAGGAGCTCTTTTGTTTCGAAACATCATGTAACCCGCTGGAAACACCACTCCCAGCATCATTATTGCAACCCCAATCAAATACCTCATTACGCTCGGAGGTTCAACCTCCATAACCACTGATTTCCTAAACTGCATAGAAGCAATCATAAAATCGAGGGATCAGAGAAACCCAAATCAAATTTCGGGTTCGTGAGCTAGACAATTCTATGATCACAACAACGGTGCGTGCTGCTCACTATCGAATCATGGATCTGGTAATCATCTATAAAGAGCAGGCACTTACAGGCATATGAAAAAAAAAAAAAAACTTACAGGCATATGATTTAGGTTACTTGCGAGCAAACGTGAAGACAGCTACGCTCGGAGTCGGAAAGGCATCTAACCCAAAAAGCGTTTTCACCGATTTTAGATCCAAGCTTTACTAAAGAAAAAACGATTTTAGAACCATTTTTTTTAAGGGAAACACTATATCGCCCCAATCCAAACCAAAACACAACCAAATGAGTGTTAAAATAAGTGTGGGACTCGCGAAGCAACACACACCCACATGCTGTGGTTAGTGAGGGACGAATTTCGATTTGGGTTCGGTTTATTATTCGTTCGAGTAGCAATGCTCTTTTTTGAATACTAATATCGAAGTTATTTAATAACTGGTCATAGATTCTGATTTCCAGATTTTTGACATTAGTGCACTGGAAAGATCGACATGGTGACATCTTGACCAAAACTGTAAATTGACGGATCTTTCATAATATGGTGTCGATATTCTTCACCAAATTTGAAGGGAATGTTAAGAAATTTAAGAAATTAAGGTATTGATTTCCATGGGCCACATATAACAGTTCTGTGCAAGTCCCTCCATCAACACGCAAATCTGGTTGTATGATTTCTGCATAAAAGCTCCTCCTGCAGCTGCATCCACTTCTCTCCTTTTGCTCTGATCCAGACCAAAATAGAATGAATGGATTTCCCACCAGTGCTCAAGTCCATTGTTTGGGTAGCTTCTCAATAGGCTCTTAAATCGCCCCCAAACCTTATAGATAGTTTCCTGTGGCTTCTGCTGGAAGGTTTGGATTTCGTTCATGATTCTAGCAGTCTTGCTGGGAGGAAAGAAATGCATCAAGAACGCTTTCCTCAAGTCATCCCAAGTGCGAATAGAGTCTGAGGGCTTCCTGATCAGCTCCCTGGATCTTGATGGTGTCATAGAAAAGGAAAACAACCTCAATCTGATGGCTTCCTGATCAGCTCCCTGGATCTTGATGGTGTCATAGATTTTCAGAAATGCATCCACATGGGTTTGGGGATTGCTGGAATTAGCTCCTCCATAAATACAATGCTGCTGTAGTAATGCAATAGTGAAAGGCTTTAACTCGAAGTTATTTGTAGTGGTGGGGGTCTTCGAATAGCAGGTGCTATGGCTACAGTCTCAGGGATGACTCCAAAGGTCTATCATCCGAATTTGCAGGTAAATCCATGGTTGGTGCTGGACAATCCATAAGATTAGGAGATTGAAATCAATTCTCATATTCTCTCCTATCTACCATATGCATAGAGGATTTAATGCTAAATAGCCTCTTGCGGGACAATTTGATTGTTTGTTGGACAACATCTAGTCCGTCGAAATTTAATTCGATGGAACGAATTTATTTATCATCTAATTTTGTGACCAAATCTGAACCATCTGGTTGCTGTTTACACCACAGATGGCACCAAATCTCGCAACACCACCGACGACACAACACCACCGCCACTCTGATGGCACACCACTGCCACTCTGATGGCACACCACCACCTCCACTCCAACGGACCACACAACACACACCATTGTCGAGATCTAGCATCTTAGTCGAATGTCCAACGCGATTAGGTACTTGAGCTGTCAAACACCTAACCCTCTCTCCTACCATATACACGAGAGGCTACCATACTTATATTCCTTTGTATAACTATACTAGTCCGAGTGATGATATAAGTCACCTTCTTTTGACATTCCTTTTCCATCTTCTATGAGGTGTCATCCCGAGTGAATTATTGTTAATTTGAATTTTTCAACACCCAATTAAATGTTGACAACTACGGTAAAAGGAATGCAAAAAATAAGTGAATTATACATTTTACACGATGCACTAGTAGTCCAATATACAAAATCCTATTTTCAATTTTTATCATAAACCGGATGAGATAACTGTGAGATTGGCCCGCGGCGGCCGTATTCGTCCAAGTTCATCGTGCGTCATGGGTGCTGTGCTGGACCCTGACCCTGACGACGACGACCCGCCATATATAAAGCCACTGCCATCATTTTCAACGAATATATTTATTTGCATTAAATTAGGAATCGAGAGAATGAAAGAGTAGGGATTTGTCTACAGTCTACTGTAGAAAACTTGCATAAATAACAAAGAGTACTGAAAATGTAAAATCAAGGCTCGCGGATCAAACTGTGTTGTCATTAATATTGATACGAAATATTTGAAAAAAAACGTCATGCGCCAGCAAGACTTTGCAATAATTTTGGAAATCAATAAAAGCCTTAATTCCCAGGCCGTTGGAATCAATATTAATTAAAAACCAATGATTTGATTTTTTTAATCATTAACACCAGTGTTCGAGAAAGCGTTAGGCGGATCCTAAGTGGCCAAGACCCGTTCAGCGTTTAAGGGGCATAGTCGCCCGGTTAGGCGGGCTTTCAAACGGCCTAAGCAGTAATTCAGGCAAGGCGGAGGGCAGCATACTAGCGCCTAGGCGATGCCTAAACGGCCTAGGCGGCCTACTTCTCGAACAAAGTATATCACAAATATTTAAGCAGTGAATTTACCGGAAATTAATATTTATTTTTAATTACGAAGCATAGCATTCCCCTTTTTGATTTCCTATACTCCATTCACATGAAATGATAAATTTACTGTTCGAGATTGTAGTCATCTGGGCTGCATACATATTAATTTTATTAAAGAGGGTTGACTTAGTGGTTATAGAGTAACAATTGCACTCACAGATCACGGGTTCAAATTCCCTCAATGACATTACCTATTAAACAAAAAAGTTATTTGGACTGCATAAGCCTTTTTCGCACTGCTTAAATATTATCTTAGCACCTGCTTAGCCCATTTATACGGATGCCTAAACCACCCTCTAGACCGTGAGGCCCCAGGAACCATCAAATGCTTTCTAAAATGCCAATTGTTAGGATTACTGAAATTTAATTTTCTCGAATTTCGGTAATTGATTTTTTTCAGCTACTTCGGGTTGTCAAGTAAAATTAGTCTAACATTATTTTGAATTTTTACGTCGAAATTTTTAATGAACTAATCTTAAATTTTACTTTTGACATCTTGCACCAAGCCCACGTCTAGTTTTTGTGTTTTTAGCCCGCGTGCTTGACTTTTTGTTTGGATTTATTTCATTAAATGGGTAAATAAAGAAAAGCAGAATGCAGAAAACAATCCATGTTTTGAATTTTTTTTTTGTATTTATTTACTTCCGGCTTCTCCGCCAATTCCAATTTTGGGTTCAGGAATCTGGATCCCTGTTTGGTTCCTATGTGAGTGAAAATCCTCAATCCAAACTCCAAATCGAAATTCAAACGACGCGAAGAAATCGACTGTCCGTTCAAGAAGAGAAGAGAAGAACGATGAAAAGGGCAACTTCACTATCCAATCTACCCATTTCCCACTGAAATTGAGAAAAACGGAAGGCTGTGTGTAGTGTTTTTTTTCGCTCCGTTGGCATCGCATTTCCGTTTTCGATGACGCAGCTGAAGCCCATACTCTCGCACTTGGAACCCATCCTACCCTCGTCGCCTGGGAAGTTCAAATCATCGCCTTATGCTATCAATCGGCTACTGCATCACAATCCCAGGCTCATACTCTGGTCATCTTTCTTCATGTTTTTCCTAATTCTATTATTCTTTTGCTCTCCTCCAGCACACTCATCCACCGGGAAGCGACGGAGTCTGCAGACCAGTGATTATTCGGCCCGAACTCGTCCGGGAACGAATTGGGAGGCCAAGGCTCGGAACTCAGCACGGCCGCAGTACAAATCGGGATTCACGGTTCTCGTCACTGGCGCCGCTGGATTCGTCGGAACCCATGTCGCCATTGCTCTGAAGAATCGAGGGGATGGCGTTGTGGGACTCGATAATTTCAATAATTATTACGAAACCGGGTTGAAAAAAGCTCGGAAGACGCTCCTCGACCGACAAGGGGTGTATATTATTGAAGGCGATATTACCGATGCTCATCTGTTGAGTAAGCTGTTCGAGATTGTGCATTTTACCCATGTAATGCATTTGGCAGCACAGGCTGGAGTTCGGTATGCTATGGTAAACCCAGATTCATATATTCATAGTAACGTCAATGGATTTGTTAGCTTGCTTGAAGCATGCAAGAATACCAACCCACAGCCCACTATTGTCTGGGCGTCGTCGAGCTCTGTTTATGGGCTCAATTCGAAGGTCCCTTTCTCAGAGAAGGATAGAACTGATCAGCCAGCTAGCTTGTATGCGGCCACTAAAAAGGCTGGTGAGGAAATAGCTCACACTTACAATCATATCCATGGACTTTCGATCACGGGTTTGCGATTTTTCACGGTTTACGGTCCCTGGGGTAGACCTGATATGGCCTATTATTTCTTCACTAAGGATATACTGAGGGGGAAAGAGATAAAGATCTTCCAAGGGGCTAATCATGTTACTGTGGCTCGAGATTTTACTTACATTGATGATGTGGTGAAGGGTTGTCTATCCGCTTTAGATACTGCGAAGAAGAGTACAGGAAGTGGTGGAAAGAAAAGAGGAGAGGCACAATTGAGGATATATAATTTGGGTAACACAAGTCCTGTGCCAGTTGGGAAGCTGGTCAGTATATTGGAGAAGTTGTTGAAGATGAAAGCCAAGAAGAAGTTGGTGCAGATGCCAAGGAATGGGGATGTCTTGTTCACCCATGCGAATATAAGTTTAGCAACAGCGGAGCTTGGTTATAAGCCCACCACAGATTTGGAGACTGGATTGAAGAAGTTTGTCAAGTGGTATCTCAATTACTACCGTGCGAAGAAGAAGAAGAGTTCCTGGTGACATCTGAATAGTCTGTCAATGTTTCTTATGTTCGTTCCCTTGCATGTTTATTTGGTTACCATTTCATGATCCAACTGACCACTTAGCAGCTTATATGTCTGTGTGCTCAGCTCATCCAGTGCGGTATTTCTTAATCTTGCGAATTGATAGAGAGACTTTTGCATTGCACTTTGTCAGATGGAGCGAATAAGTTGTATTGATTGATTTGCCGCAACTGGTTCTTTGTAGGGGTTGACATTGTACATGGATTAATTTGCAAAAGTGAGTGACAATTGCACTTTCCCTCAACCACATGAGCTTATCATAAATGACTTGTCAAGTGTGTCTTACCTCACTACCGTAGTTTGCAGACTATTGCAACAGAACGTTGGGTTTAACTACCTTGGGAGGATTCTCACGTTATAAAAAAAATATGAACTTGCAAACGGCTTTTTCTTTTTATCTTTTTTGTTTTTTCATGGAATGTGTTATTTGTACAGCATTCAATTCAGTGCTCCATAACAAATGATGTCATTGCAATATCATGCACAGCTTTTCATCTACTACAGCTTGGGTTTGGCTGCCCATATTTTTCAGTTCCATATCTCATCAATTGAGTTACTTGAACTGGATACAATGCTCATATTGGTTTTTCGCTACAAATCATTTGCACGTTTAACACAGTAGTATTCTCTCGCGTATTTCCACCATGTTTTGTTCGTCGTCCTCTAACTCTTCATTTATACGACAACTCAGAAAACGTTACTCACTCTTTAGCTTCCCTCGTGTATTCATCTCTTTTCTTTTTTTGTCACTTTTTTTCCACCTTCATATTCTCTGCTTGTAGCCCTCTTGGATTCAGTCTTGGTGCAAACCAAACTCATTATTCCCTTAGTTTGCACAACCAAAAAATTATTCCCTTAGTTTGCACAACCAAAAAATTATTCCCTTAGTTTGCACAACCAAAAAATTATTCCCATAGTTCACAAGAAGATCAAAAAATAAATAAGAGATTTGACAAAAAAAAATATGTACAAAAGAATGGGGTGGTTAGTTTAAATTTGTTTTAGGCAGACGTATGAACTCTATTTGTACAGACACTTTTTTCTTCGTGTGGATAATGTTTTCATAGCACCATCCGTTTTGAAATTGATCGCACCATTGGAAAGCTTATACATTTTAGATGAAAATCCTCATGCTTTGGTCTGGTTTCGAAGACTTCATCATCGTTTAATTTAGTTTCACATTTTCCCCTTGGATTAAGTAGTCCTAAACAAGATTTTAGAAATTTCCGGCGACTTCATCGCCAGAAACCGGACCAAAGCATGAGGATTTTCATCTACAATGTATTAGCTTTCTAATTGTGCGATTAATTTCGAAAACAGATGGTGCTACGAAAAAATTGTCCACCCGAAGAGAAAACAGTCCACCCCAAGACTGACCATGCTCCCTAAAATTTTAATTTTTGAAAAATTATATAATATATAACGCTATTTTTAGGCAAAGAAATGGAGCCCTGCTATAGCGCACCCCCTTGGCGGCACCCCCAGCGCACTCTCTCCCTGTTTGATAAAAATATAGACGTTTTCTATAAATTTAAATATTATAAACCCTATAAACCCAATGGCTAAATTAATATTTTTTTAAATTAATATTACGGCAGTTTCGCCGCCAAAAATCTAAAACCATATTTAAATGTTATAAGCTCAAGAGCTAAATATAAACCATAGGGCTAAAACCCTATAAACTAAGGTTTAAATACTATAAACCCAAGTCTAAATTTGTAAAAAATCGTCCATATTTTGACCAAACGAGAAGGGGAGTGCGCTGAGATACTGAAAATGGAGATACATATATCATTTTAGAAAGAAATGATATCGCACGACACTATTTGAACATCACTAATGCAACACTTTTTTGATGACACCAATTATCCAATTGGATGATGCCACCAAAGAAGTGGTGCATTAGTGATTCACAAAAGTGGTGTGGTATGTTACTCACTACTCTTAAATTAGTCGAGAGAGCGTACAGCTTGACTTATTGGGAGAAAAATAATAATATCACTCCTATTTGCCTATCTTAAAAAATTAAAAATAAACATAATTTCCAACTACCCGAGATGCAATAAACAAATATATATTTTCAACAAACTACGAGATCCCTTTCCACAAAGTGAGCGGATCGCTTTCAACATTAATGAAACGGTTTCGTTGTTTTCCAATTTCATGCATCTGTTCATTTCATCCACACTGGTACAACGCAGTCCCAAGATTCAATGCTTTCAGATCAGCTAAATATGGATAAAAATCTTCTTCCACGAAAGGGCTATGAAGTATGAACAAATACTGGTGTCATTTCTGTATTCTGGTATTGTATCAGAGAGCTCCAATCTTCGGGGGCTGCCCATCAAACGAAAATAAACAAAGATGAACAGAGGAATGATAAATTCAATTTTTTAACATGGAGTAAGATCAAGCAAATATTTTATGGTCCAGAATATTAGGTATAGATTAATGATGTTAGGTTCAGAATTGTAATCGTGATCGTTGATTCACAACATTCGGATGGTCAGGATTAGAATTCTGGATCTAATATCATTAAATTTGTGGTAGACCAAGTGGGAACAATTTCAAGAGGTAGAAAAAGATGTGCCATGCATCCAGGAGAATCACATGACGTAGAGTTTACAAGAAACAAAAAAGGGAAAACAGTAGGTGCTACCTTTCTCAGAGGCACCTTTGAACTGATTGCCAGTGGTTTTATAATGTCAAAAGAGCATACTAATGATTCATCCACACTCAAAAGAGCGCCTACATTGTCAAACTCCCCACCATAATTCGGAGCTGAGAATAGAGTTACAAGTCTTCGCTTGGCAAAGAACTCGTATCCATCCTCTACAACCTAGTAGTATAACAGATCATTACATAAAGTTTTTAGTGAAAAACGTTTAAAGAAACAAGGAATACGATATTAAATTATATGCCAATTATGTTAAATATAAAATTGGCAGCAACCTGAACTTAAAATTTCAGCAGCTTCATAGAAAAGTTATGTAATAGAAAAATAGTACTTCATTCGTAGTAATGAGATTCAAACTACAGAAGTGAAATGAATGGAGAAAAAACTGTTCGCACAAGATAGATAATAAAATTAATACCTGATGGCCACGACATATGAGGTCCAAATCATTTTTCTCCAGGAATTCGGCAACTGCATCAGGCCCAAAAACACAGGAGACGCCTCTGTCACTCTCGGACCAACCCCGTATTCTAGGGTCAGGATCAGACCAAAGCAAATCACAGAGGAGACCATTGTCGGGAATGTCAGTGGGCCTAGAAATCTCTTTTATCTGATCCAATTGTTTTAGCTCAGGAGAAAGCCCTCCGTGCATGCAAAGTATCTTTTCATCTATGAGTGCAGAGACGGGCAAACAATTAAAGCAGTCAGTGAATATCTTCCAGAGTCGAACATTGAATCTCCTCTTGCATTCATCATAAAACCCGTATATCCGGTTGATTTTGGCATCTTCATGGTTCCCCCTCAAAAGGAAAATTTTATCCGGATACCTTATCTTGTAAGCCAGTAGCAGGCATATTGTCTCCAAACTTTGCTTCCCTCTATCCACGTAATCTCCCAAAAAAAGATAATTTGCAGCAGGGGGGTACCCTCCATACTCAAAAAGCCTCAAAAGGTCTTGATACTGTCCGTGAATGTCGCCTACAAAAAATAATTAGAATGATGGTTATGAGCAGAAGTCGTTAGAATTAGTAAGTGATGGGAGTTTTAACGGACGAACGTACTGTTGCTCCTCAGAGCGAACCTTAACAGAAACATGCAACTTACAATGAAAAGAAATTTTCCATTCAGTACTCAGGAAAGATGAATGACTTCAAGTATAATGGTAATCAAAGAATCTTCCAGGAAATTAAAAAACTTGAGCAACCACCTATTGGCGAAACATAGTTTATATTAAGCTAATTAAATAACCAAATAAACCATCCAGAAATGGCGTTATAAGAGAAACGGACATGGTTAAGAGTTTGATCAACATCTTCGTAAAGAATATCTTGTCATTAGAAAGCTTAAAAACCATCAAGACTCGTTCCAGAGATCCTACACAACGACCATTGAAATAAAAAAAAAAAACCTAGAAAAATTGATTGCAAAAACCGATCAAGAGCTCATTGGAGAAACGAAAAAACACATCAAAAATCTCGTGAAGCCAAATTCCAATTCCTCACCCAGGCAATCAAATATATCGGTAGTATCAATCAGAATAACAGCAGAAAAAATCTCGCCATTGATACCCTAATTCTAAATATCCATTAATAAAACAAACATATTCGATAGATCAAACATCATTGGATCCTTAGAAATTGGTCAAAAGAACAACAAATCAATCTAAAATCAAACCTACCGCAGATCCTGATAGGGGCGCGTAGCTGTAGAAGGTTGGGCTCCGAAATGAATATTTGTCTTGCGTTTACGCATAGCTGTCTGATCTCTGCCTCGGAAAGTTGTACCTGTTTTCCTCCTTTCCCTTCTAGAAGTCGCTGAATTATATCATCCAGCACCCCGTTATCCATCATTCCCTCCATCGTCATCATCCTCCAAGATATCAATGAAAAAAGAAAAGGGTTGTCATCTACCTTACCTACGTGATTCGTGTGGTAGAAAATATTAGGTTGGAAATGGAACAGAAATCCAAAGCTGTCACCCTTCTATTTTGGTTCGGTCGTTTCCCAACCAGTAGTGCTCTCCTCGACGCTTACAAAGTTACAACTGAAATCTTGCACATATGTCCAATTTCGGAGTATTATCATTCAGATATGGTTTTGAATTATAATTTTAATGGTAAAATATTGTGCAACATCCTTGACGTCTAGTAGTATTATAATTTGGATCCATAATTCATTAATGGGTATGTTAGCATTCAGGAGATCATAACTCAATAATCGGGTCGTTGAGTCATCCATTTTCACTGAGTTAAAGTAAAATTGCTTTACAACAAGTTAACTAATTTTTCTCTTTGTGGGATGGTAGAGGGGTTGACTCGTTCAAAAACAGAGTATATAACATGCAACTATGTTAATGAAACAGAAGAGAGTAGAGTGGACGTTATAATTGCGGACCAGACCCTCCAACAGAAAGATAGTTTTAAATATTTGGGATCCATCATACAAAAGGATGGATGTGTGGAAGACGATGTTATCCATCGCCTCAAGGTCGGATGGATGAAATGGCG
>JAOYMZ010074316.1:0-11932 GCA_025802335.1 Pinguicula primuliflora | reverse complement strand
GTTATTGACTTTATTCCGTAGTTTTCTATTGTACTCGAATTCCGGCTTAGCGGCCTCCCCAATATATAAAAAAAAAAAAAAAATTATAATTTGGGCTCTAAGTTTTAATTAGATAACACACATCTTACTTATAAGTTGAACCACAAACGCGCACCTACGCACACGAGATTCGAGCCCAGATAGGAGGGACTATTTTCTAATATGGTATCGTAGCCGGCAGTCTATGACCCGAGAGTGTTTCCGAGAAAAGTCCCGAGTATTGGCCCTATGTGGGGGTTTGACCCAAATTGGATATTGTTTCAGAGGGTCTCGATGATTGTTTATGAGACACTTCTAATTATTTCCGGAAAATCCTGAGTGTTGATCCAAGTCGAATAGAGTTTATCTAGTTGGACTTGAGGAAGAGTGTTGAGATATTTGTCCCACACGGATTGGAGAAATAAAATTAAACAAATTTATAAGAAAATATGGTGGTACAATCTTTCACTTTGAACTCAAGATTTTAATAAGAGTAACTCAGCTTACCTATTTTTATATTGTGTATCGGGCATGAGGACTTGTTTAGAAAATGGGTTGGGCACAACCTGGTACACCAGAAATATAGATCGGTTCAAAATCTATCAAATCACCCATTGTCTTGAATTCTCTCGTATCACAAATAAACTTGATCTCTTTCTCCAAGCACCCTCTCAGAGGTAGCTCCATGGTGTGCAACACACAAACTCATCTTGAACTTGCCAATAGAAGAAGACTCCATCGTCATACCAATGAGACCAACAGGCTTCACAGCAGTAGAAGTAACCTTACTTCTCTGAACACACAGAAGCTCTTCATGCTTGCGCATAACACGATCATGGTCTCCAACACAGACGAACACTTCTCACTAAGAGAACATTTCTTCTTCAATTCTTTACACCACCAATTTCACTCATGCAACCAGAGTGCATCGTCGATCTTGGAATACGAGCTGACACTCCCAAGCCACCATCAACAAACTACAATAAAGTTCCCAAGCTACTACGAGTGCAAAAAGCTTCCATGAGCCTCCAAAGCTCAAAACTTTCCAAGTCTTCGCAAGACTTCAACTACCATAGTTCCAAGCTACTTGAACTTTCATTCCAAGCTTCATTGGCTTCTTGTCTAATTCAATTTTCAGTTCCTCAAGATCAACATCCGTTAACCCATATGTTAAGATTGCCTTCATCTTAACTCAGCCACATCGCCAACTTGACCCAAACCATAACAGTTATATCGTCATACCAACCGGAAGATAAACCAAGCAACAAAAATAGTATTCTCTCAGGTATTCAATTACTAACCGCAAGTAAATACGAATACCACATAATATTTCCCAACTGCTAGAAAAATCACCTAATTGAACAGTTCAACAAAGCCCAAAACTTGCTCACCAATTTCGTGCTAAATCAGCCTCATATACTGAACGATCGGCTTCACCACCTTAGGGATCCGGTTCTTTGTATTCCAAGAGCTTTCCAACGACACCAAAATCGCGGCAATCGGATCGGTAAATCTCCGGCAAACAGTGGTCAAAGTTCACTGCACATTCCTTCACGGACAGCAACTGTTTCGATCGATTTTGACAAAGTCGAGAACTTTCCCGAAAACAATTAACCACAAAAACAGAGGCTTTTGTTCCTCTTTTAATGAGCTTTCAAATGACACCAAGATCATCCCGATCGGAGTTTTCAATCTTTGGCAATTGGCGATCAAAGTTACAGTGGCATTGGTCAACATTGGAGATTTATCAAAAATAGTCCCTTTTTTTTCTTCAACAAATCTTGTGCCCAAACATCACAAATCTCACATCCCAGAACATCAAGATCATCGAATTTTTGATAAATCTTGAACAATAACCATAGATCTCACAACCTAGACTCCGATACCACTTGTTGGGAAATTCAGAGATTAACGTGAAAGCGTAAAAATAAACGAACAAGGCAACAACACAAGATTTAACGTGGTTCGGCTAGAAAGCCTATATCCACAGGAGAAAGGGAGAATCAATCCACTATAAACAGTGATACAAAGGAGACAGAGAGATAATCTAGAAGATACACAGGAAAAACCTCTCAAACCAGAGAGTCACAATCCAAGAGACACATAGCAAAAACCTCTCAAGTCGCCCAGACAAGAGAGCCACAACCTCAGTCTCACATCTCTCTTTTCTCTCAATCCTGTCTCTCTTTCTTTTCTGTCTCTTTTCTCACCCCTAATGGTCAAGAGATCTAATATTTATAGAGAGGAATTCTAATGCAATTAGATTTCTTACAAGGACTAATAATTCAAGTCAAACTAAGATTTTTAATTACATAAAAAATCTCAATAATAATCGGAGATCAATCCAATATCGATTGCCTACACAGTCAAATGAGCAAAAGAGGAAAATCATCTCAGAATCAAAAATCTATTCTCTTTGCACTATGTCAAGAACACACAGAAGATGTAACACATTTATTCATAGGATAGCTCAAAATCAATTCAATTATGGGTTGATATACATGCATGGCATCAGTTACCTCTCCGGCAAGACACATGGCCAAAAATAGAAGATTTCAGGAATCTAAAACACCAAGGAAACGACGATCAGGGTTCACGATCCGAGCCATCACAAAATGGGAAATTTGAAGACAAGAGTCTCATTGTGAAGGCGGGGAAAAGGAATTCCGAGCAAGGAAATCGACAATTACAATACAAACTTACCTCTGGAGTCTGTACAACAATAGGAGGAAAGGCAACACTCCCTTCATCTACGCGGTCGAGAATTTTACAAGAGTGATACATGGCCCCCATAATTTATTGAGCAATTGCTGGATGCTGTCCTTTTGCATATTTTTTTTTCGAAATTTTGGTTTGGGTGAGACTGCCTCTTTTCTCAGCCCCACTCTCTTTCCACCATCTCTCTTACCAGTTGAACTAGAACGTGTTTTTATTCATCTTTGTATTACAATTGAGTGCCCGTTTTGTGTCACTAATATTTTAGATTAATTTTCTTATTCTCCTTTTTTACCAGATTATTTCAAAATGAGTATTTCAAAAACTTCACTTCTCCTTCTACTTTTCTTTTTTTAATCATATTCTCCTTTTTTCAGAAGTAGGTAAAAGACTACTTTTTTCAACTTCTACTTTTAATGACAATTTTGTAAATAAATCAGAGTTATCTTACAAAATTTAACTAGAAACACTATTTAATCAACTTAAAATTTTTACGACAAATACTTTTTCCATAACTTTTTTAATTTTTCCATAGTGTTACCAAACTTTATAAACACTAAAGTCTAAAATTTTATGAAATTAATATTACGGCGGCTTCATCGCCAAAATTTAAAATTTTATCCTACAAACCCAAAAGGCTTACTGTAATAAATTATAAACTTTATAAATCCTAAATCTTAAAAATGTTACTATATATTTTTTAAAATTAATATTACGACGGCTTCGTTATCGAAAAAATCTAAAATTTTATCCTATAAATCTCAAAAGCTAAATTTTATAAACCTTAAACCATATAATCGTATATTTTATAAACCCAAATATTAAAATTATATTAATTTATTTTTGTTTATAAATTTTTTATTTATAAATATATTAAAACCAAATTATTTGTCTTGTGCACAAATCCACAAGTAGCATCCTTAGATAATGGAAAACGACATTCCTTCATAGAATACCCCCATAACATCCCCTCACATTAATTGGTGCGCACACAACAACTAATGTACAATAATTGCTGACCATCTATCATTATACAGAATTTTATCGGCCATCCGATAGACGGATAATTGTAAAATATATCAATGGCGGATTGCACTCCTCGATCACATGTCAACAGCATGTTTGTTTGTCTGTTTTTAATTTTTGGCCAAATCGGCCAACATCGACCATGTATATTTGTACATTTTAAGAAGTTTCTAATACGAGTTTAACTTCAAGAGAAAAAAAAACTTAACATTCCAGAATTTGTGACAGAAAATCATCTATAAATCGTATAAACGTGGGATATATCATTAGTAGAATATAGAAACACAACAAATCCAAAGGCAGTTTACGATTTTTATCTCAAGATACGGGTATGATTTGTAAGATTATCAGAATCAAAAGAAACAATAATCTTGGTTGATCAATTGACCTCTCGCCTGCCAACACTCAAAGTCAACCCACAATTAAACAACGGTTGAAAGAGAGGATTTGTCCCACACCGGAAACTTGAAATAAGATTTACAAGTATAAATAGGAATAGTGGGGGTAATCCAATTACCTTGATATCAGGGTTTTGAGGAGGATACCCACATTCCTATTAAATTCACCCCCACGCGCACCCGCACACACGAGACTCGAACCTATACTATTTACGGTCGGGTTCGATATTTCTACACGGGCCCGTGTCACCGATTATTGGGCCGGACCCGCTTTCGCGGAATTTAACACCTTTTCTCAACGGTCTTATACACCAGAAGGCAGAAAACTGAAAATTTGTACATGGCAATTTCCAAGTCTAAGAACAGGGTGAAATTTGATATTTGATGATATTTTGTCGAGAGAGTTATTTGCTATAATCAATATTGGAACTACTTGGCAAATATCAGATCAAAATACTGAATAAAATGATGAAACGATACTCCAACGGTTCCCCTATGCCTGAGATATCCTTTTCTTGGGAGCCGCTGCCCAAATCAGAAGGCTGATTTTAGGAGTGCAGAAAAAATTCGAAAATTCGAATCTGAATCCGAACTGATCGGATTTTATCCGTTTGGTTCGGATTTTTTCGGATTCGAATTATCCGAAAAAATCAGGTTTCGGATTCGGATTTTAATCCAAAATTTCGGATAACCGATCGGTTATCCGAACCGAACCGAATTTTTTTTTATTTTTTTTATGTTTCACCCCTTAGTTATTTAGATAGATAATTGACAAATTTTGCATCTTTTAGAATAAGAACAACAAATAGAAAGCCAGTACAAGAAATCTTGTAGAAGAGGAATGTATTTATACTGTTGTATTTTTTTTAAATATATTTTTTTGGGTGGTTCCAAGATTCGAACCTTTAACCTCACACACACTCACACTACCAGACCAATGTCATCTTGGTCATCGGAAAAATTACATTATTTATAATTTAATTAAAATTATATCTATAACAAAAAAATCTAAAATTGTCACTCATCTCCTACCCTAATTATAAATACTAAACAGAACACGGACAAAAGGTCAAAAGAGAATCGAGAAACAAAACTTCTTGTCTTCTTAGAGTTGAAACTTGGAGCAACATTGAAAATCCGATTTGATTCACAATTTTAAGATCACTATCTTATTAACATTTTGAAAATCCGATTAACTTCACAATTGCGTACTATTGTATCCGAAATCCGATCCGATCCGAAATCCGAAATTCGAATCCGAAATCCGATTAAAATAATCCGATTTTAAATGGATTGGTTATGGTTATTATTTTTCAAAATCCGAATCCGAAAAAAACCGAAAAAAAAAAATCCGAATCCGATCCGATCTGTTTGCAATCCTATACACGTTGGTCTTTGGATTTGTGCCAAAATGAATTACGAGTACACATGTTCTCCTAATTCTCTTGTTCGTCTTTACAATTGTTCTTCTCTTCTTCGATCTCGCTTATCGATTTCTTCCGCTACTGCTCCTGGAAGATGGTTGGGATTGGTTTGTTACTCCATTCTGTGAGATTTCCGACACAGTGCCTTTGACGCTCTCCCATGTGTTTCAGCCAGGCCTAGGTTATATCCTTTATCCGATGTGTGATTTCAGATACTGTGAGTGTTTTGTTGTCGTATTGACCTTGATCCATTGCTTTCCATATTTCCCACATGGTAGCCATCCAGAACGCTTTCCATGAATCAGAGCTTATCTCAATCGGACGGACTTTGATAAGCGATAGCCTTCCACATGGTAGCCATCCAGAATGCTCATAGTATAACATCTAAGTTAGAGTTAAATTTGTTTCTATAAATATTAAATTTTAATTTTTTTAGAATAAGAATATATGACCCATTCAAGAAATGCAAAAACGATCGCATTTTTTTTTTCGACAAATCAAAATCACCGAAAAAGGCCGTTATGGAATAACATTTTCAGTAACGGTCTCATTCCTCCATTTTCCTGCTCAGACTCTGCAAATGTTTTACACCTCACAAAATTTTCAAACCTTTTTTTTCCTAAACACAAAATGTCAAACTCATATTTTCAAATTTATTACAACCCAAAACAAACCACTAAATCAAGGGCAGACCAACTCTTGGCAGGCCCGGGCGGTAGTCCGGTGCCAATTTTGGCAGAGCCTCAAAATTTTTAAAGTCAGCCCGAAACCGATTTTGATATTTATAAGACCTAACTCGAGGGCCAAGTTAAATATTATTTCTAGTTTCGCCGTTACACTCAATTAGCATAACCCAAAACAAACCATTAAACTAGTATAAATATAGTGCCATTTTCTCTTCATCCAGATGCAGAAGCCATCCGAAATAAAAGTAAACCATACTCTCAAGTCTTGTGTCAACTATGGCATCCCTCTCACCTGCTCCAGCGTTGAATGATCTGAAGGTGACTTTCAGAGAATCCATCCTCGTTTTCCCAGAGAAACATACAGAAAAGAGATCCATTTTCATGTCCAACATTGATCAAATATTGAACTACAATATACCAACAGCACACTTCTTCAAGCAAAACCCAGAGTTTCCACCTGAAATTGTCACGGAAAAGCTCAAGAGGGCGGTGGCCAAGGTGCTCGTTCATTATGATTTCATGGCCGGGAGATTGAAACTCAACCACAAAACTGGCCGCTACGAGATCGACTGCAACGCCGCGGGAGTTGGGTTCTTCGCCGCGAGTTCCGAGTTTTCGCTGGCTGAGATCGAGCAACATCTGATCCATCCAAACTTGGGATATCGGCAGCTCGTTACAGAATGGATGGAGAACTTGGAACCTGAGGATGATCAACCAATGTGTTTCGTACAGGTAATCTAAACTCATAAAACATAAATCAAGTGGTTGCAGTACTAGACGCAATACGGTCTTAAAATTAGTGTTAAAGGGGTGTTTGCAAGTTCTTGTGCTTATATAGAGGTAAGAGTTCTTCTGAAAAAAGGAACTTCCATTAAAAAATTGAAAAGTGTAAAATATATTTGTCTATAACAAATGTTAAAATACACTATTTGCATATTATCAATTTAAAAGTTAATTTTGTACCATAAATTTAATAAATGATAAAAATATCGGTCAGTTTGTGAATATTGAATTGTTTAAGAGGGTAAAAATATCTTAAATTTAATATTTTTAATATTTATAAAAATGTCATCCCCAAAAGTACTCCAAAAGCAACTTCAGAGATGCTTCTGACTTTTAGGCTTTTTTTTACTTCTCCATCGCAAAAGTCAAAAGTCAAACCACAAAAGTAAAAAATTACAAACACTCCACACTAACTTTTCAACCGCCAAAAGCTAAAAACTACTTTTCTACAGAGTTTGCAAATACCGACTTAGAGTATTCATACGTGTGCACAATGGAGCACACCAGCATTGGCCACCTAAAAATCCTCCTCAAATATATAATCCACATAATAAAAGTAAACTCCCCGTTAAATAATTAACAATAAGATTTAACAAAATTAATATTTTGTTTTTTTGTTATGTTTCATTTTCTCATTTCTCAGGTTACTTCTTTTCGCTGTGGTGGTTTCTGCATCGGCATGTGCAGCAATCACATGTTGTTAGACGGAGTTGGGGCGAGGTCGTTTCTTCTAAACCTCGCTTCACAAGCTTTTGACGGCGACACCCCAATGGCCGTTACCCCAGTAAACGACCGTCATCTTCTTGGCGCCAGATCTCCACCGCGATTCCCCGTTTCCTTCTCACCCCCTGAGTTCCTGAAACTGGACCTCCCCATCGGCGAAGGATCTAGCCCACCGCAATTCGACTGCCGCCGTGAGGAATTGGACTACAGAATGATCAAATTTAGCCCATCTGCCCTTGAAAAATTGAAGAACGAGGTGACGTCAGCGAAGACCGCAAGAGTTAGCAGCTTTACTGTCGCGGCGGCCGTCATATGGCGGTGCAAAGCCCTCTCCGTTGAAGCGGAGATCAACGAAGATCGAGTCTCCACTTTTCTCAACGTGATTGATATCAGATCGAAGCTCCATCCACCATTACCTCTGTCGTACGGCGCTAACGCCGTGTTGGTCGCGCAGTCTGCGGCCACCTGCGGGCAAATCAGTGATTGGCCGCTGTCGAATCTGGTAGATCTGATTTCCGATGGTCCAAAAAAATTCACCGATGAGTACATCAGATTTACGCTGGACTGGTTGGAGGTGAATCGTGGGGTTCCGTACGGCGAATACATGGTGAGCTCGTGGCTGAGATTGGGTTTCGATGAGGTTATGTATCCTTGGGGGAAGCCGATTTATAGTTGCGCTGTGGTGCATCACCGGAAGGATATTTGCTTCATGTTTCCTGATGCTGTGGGAGGTGGAATTTGTTGCGCTGTTTGTTTGTTGAATTGTTCAAAACAAAGCCTACACCATTTTCGTTTTTAATTACAAAGCCTACACCATTGTCGTTTTTAATTACAAAGCCTACACCTAACGTTTAATAATGGGAGAAGATCGAATAAGAAAGTCTTGCTGACATTGGTATTTCGTTTTCTTATGTGATTGCTAAGTCCCTTTTCAATATAATTCTGATGACGCTGTAGATATCATGTGGCTCACCCAATTAAGATTAAGTTAATTATCGTCGGTTTCAAAACTATGATCCGTTTCGTTTTTAATAAAACAAAAATTTAACTAAAAAAAATTAACTATCAACAAAAAAATTGGATGAAAGACCTCTCGCAAAATTGATTTTCCAAAAAGAAAGATCTTATAAAAAAAATAAAAAGAAAAAATAGAAACATCTTATTTTATTTTTAATTTATTTTTTATTGTTATTTTACTTAAAATACATTAAAAGAAAATGAAGAAAATAAATAAAATAATTGAACCGTTCTGATAACTTATAATCAAGTTAATCACCAGAAAACTTTTCACTTTTTCATTTCCGTCGAAATAAAAACGTCTTCTCATAAAATTGAAAAATTTGTAATTCTTCAATCGAAAACCTCAGCTCGAATCGTTTAACATGTCGCTGGAGAAATCTGCAGACACGCACACGGGCGTGAATCAAACAATTATTGCTATCGTAAATGACATCATTCTGACGCGCACGCGGCAGGCCCAACCTGCTTCACCGCTGCAGACCGGATGAATGACAAACAACCCATCAAAGTCTCAAGCGGTAAGAATGATGGTCGAACCGGAAATGTCACAGGTTTGGGAAAATCTTTCGGTATGTTGTATATTGTACGCTGCGATTTGCGACATAATAAACCACTTACCCGACTCTGACGTGTTGAGAATAAATCCTTTAGACTGAATTTGAAGTTTTGTTTGATTGTTGTCTACATTTTATAAACAGGTGCATATACCGACTGATGCAACTCAAATGTTAGGCTTTGCCACATACCTTTCAGCGAAGGTATTCGGCAGAGCACACACGAAGTTCCCAGTTATGATGATGGTGTGCCAGTCATTGTGGATTATAGGGGAGGTAAAGTAGCAGTTGAGTAAACGAGAACTTGACCAAATCCGAAGCACGTATTTGGGTCATCCCCAGGATTCAGATAGTTATTGGACGTTCCAAAAGAAAACATCATCCGGGCAGCTGACCTATTTCTACTACTCAGACGCATCAAAATGCCGAAGCGATTAGAG
The DNA here is from genome assembly GCA_025802335.1 of Pinguicula primuliflora. Classification (NCBI taxonomy): domain Eukaryota; kingdom Viridiplantae; phylum Streptophyta; class Magnoliopsida; order Lamiales; family Lentibulariaceae; genus Pinguicula; species Pinguicula primuliflora. The sequence goes on along the minus strand of JAOYMZ010074316.1, from coordinate 2,145 downwards.
TTGTGGTTTCTCATAGAGGCAAAACCAATCCAGTTTAGTATAAATGAGCTTGTCATGGTAACTGGGTTGAACTGCCCGAAGGCACAAGTGACAACTTTCCAGGAAGTGATACAAACATCACCTTTCAACAACTTAAAAACAAGTGGGAAACAAGGAGGAGGAGGAGGAGGCATAAGTTCCTATCGCTAGATGCTACCTATGGGGTGCATGTTCTGATTTTGTATAAACAACGAAAACAATGCTATCCACATGTGCAAGAACATAAAACTGCACATGATACAATTTAGGGAAATACATGGATCCTGATACAGTGTACCATTATAAGGAACTCTATCCTATGTCGATTTTCCAAAATAAATTGCCCATTTGAGGATGTATGTAAATACTTGATAATTCTGTATTAACTTTTTGTATTAATGAGTTTACGTTGACTGACGTGGCGGTACTGAAGCCACAATTTGGTCAGTGTGTCATTCATTTTCGATATGTAGCGACTTGATAGTTCTTTTGTATGATTTAGCACAAACTATTATTTTCAAATGGCGATCAAGGCATAAAGGAATCACAAATTCAGCTATTGAAGAAACATTGGCAAAGTCTGCCTCCATACTGCTAAAATTCATAATTTACGAGATGCTAGTCACGCACACACATAAATTGTAAAAGAGATAAACTGGGTGTTGTACTATTTTCTTTCAGTGAATTTCCCTCCGTCCTCAAGAGGTTTGATAGGAAAGGTTTTAAGGAGATGAGATGGTTTATCCTCTTCACTAGAGGTTTGGATGAGTAGGAGTTACACACAGACAAATCTGAATCATTAACCATTTTGTCCATAGGCTTTTCACTTAAGGGTAGAACATCACTAGATATTTTTCATCGTTTTTATTTCATTTTATTAGTTTTGTATAGGTCAAAACTATACTCAGTAACCTTCTACGATCTTTAATGTCTAGAATTTTTATGGGGAAAAAAGTGTCATGTGTATTGATTTTCAATTGGAGCGATTTTTTGGATAGGTAAGTGTTTTATTTCTGAAAAGAATTGTACGGTCTGCATTGCAATTTGTTGGGCCACACCCCACACCATGAGCTCACTTAAATCTAATCATCCAATTTCTTTTATAACGCTACAAGTGAAGGCATACGTGAGGATAGTATCGCTTGTTGAGCTAGTTCGAAGTGTTTAGCCTTTTTTGGATCCTCAAACGATGTATCAGCTAGCATTTGCTCTTGTACTTTCTCCAATATTTTCTCCTGTTTCGTCAACCTTGTTTGCTCGGCCTCTTGAAGCTTTCGTAATTACAATTGGGCTTTTTGTCACCTTAATTTGTCCAATCTGGCTTCCCGAGCATCTCGTTCCATTATTTTTTCGGGCTATCTTGGCTTGATAAGTCACGTTTGCATCATTGGCTCAGAAAGGAGTAGGTTTTGCCGTGAATCTTGCATTCATTCTGTCTTTTGGGCCTCTTCGTCGATCCTTAATTTCATTTGCTTCAGTGGGCCGGCCCACTGGCGTATCTAGCACGTTGAAGACAAATCCATCACATTCTCCTTCACGCGTTTTGTTCTTTCCCAGGATGCCTAGGGATTTCTCCATTACCCCTTTCCTTGATTTCTCCTCTGTTTTCGATCTTTCTGCTAGAGGACAGTCAATGTTCTCAGTAAATTCCGTTATAACTCTCACAGGTGGATCCAGGTTGATGTTTTGGTTGATTGCTGGATCTTGGGGTTCGAGAGCAATAATTGGCGATGCTTGGGGATCAGGGGGAACCGGCGCTGGGTTTTGCACCGGTTGTAGGTCGTCGAAGGTTTCCAGGTCGTTAGAGGTGTCCAAAATTTTTGATTGCATTCCTACTGCCGGATTGTTCAGCTCGGCCAAAATGCCATCTTTTTTTCTGGTTGCAGATTCTGGGATTGAGTCTGTCGAGTCTTCTTCCATCGGCTGCAAATTTTGTGAGTCGCTGGACTCAATTTGTTGGATACACCTTGGTGCTAGCTCAGACCAGTCAGAATCTAGATCCTGCCAGGTTCTGCGAAGCTCCGGGAGGTGAATTTCGTGACTGCCAGCCTCTTCTTCTATTGCTCATTGTCTCTGGGATCTCTTCTTCTATTAGTACTTCGAAGACTTCTTCTCCGGTATCGATCT
>JAOYMZ010074305.1:0-11932 GCA_025802335.1 Pinguicula primuliflora | reverse complement strand
TTCATGCTATTCATGTTTGAGTCTACAATGGCAAAGAGTCGCATGAAAACTCTCTCTGAACTTAGACGAGTAAAAGTCGATAACCAGACTTTGATGGTATACCGTTGTGGGAAGTAAGCCATGAAAATTCATTTTTTGCTTTACCCAGCTTATGTTCAGCCTTGTTTTCATCTATCTGGGACTTACTGCACTTCTATAATGTAAATATTGAATTCTTTCACCAGATGGGTGAAACTCTCGGGAACAGAACTCTTACCTGGGGATGTTGTCTCTGTTGGCCGTTCTGTTGGGGCTGATGGAGAAAACAAATCTGTACCTGCTGACATGCTCATTTTGGCTGGAAGTGCTATTGTTAATGAAGCTATCCTAACTGGCGAGTCAACACCACAATGGAAGGTTCCTCTCTTGTGTTCATGTATATTCTTTATATATTTGTTGTTTATGCTATTGTTGTGGTGGTGTTCATTTTCCTATTTATTCCCTTAATTTTATTTCTTCTCTTTGCGACTTTACTCTTCTGCCCCATAATTCTGTGTAGTTTGGCTCTTGTAATTGATAATTTTCTTATATTTTGAATGTCTATTGGCTCTTTTGAATCATTTGGATGGTTGAGAAAACAAATCAGTTTTGTTGGTATATTTAAGCCAGATGTTATTGAATTGTATTTTCACAGTATATACCAGGATGATGTTCTTATTTTTCTTTGCTGTCGAGTGCGTACTAAAGTGAAAGATCCATATTTGAACTACAAGTTGAGAGATACTTGCTATATTCAGTGTACTGTGTACCAAAATAAAGCTTGAAACGTATGACTTCATAGTACATGCCAAATTGAACCTAATAATATCAATTTGAATTCAGTGATGCTACGTTTACTCACTCTATTTGTACTTAGTTAAGTACACAAGTCAAAATGACGTCGTTTTGATTTGTGTGGAGTCAAAACGATATCGTTTTGAGTTGTGTGGAGTCAAAACGACGTCGTTGTAACTTAAGTGTACACATATATAATATATTATATATATTTTAATATTTGTACACTTAAGTCAAAACGACGTCGTTTTGACTTGTGTACTTAATTAATTACAAATAGAGTGAGTACTTTTAGCATTTCTCATTTGAATTTACAAAAAAATAATAACAATTTGTTTTTTACTTTAGAGACTTTTAACCTTTAGCCAGCTATCCTTTGTTTCCTCTCCTCTCCAAATTGTTGCTGAACCATTGGACTGAAAACTATACTTATGTAATTTGTCTTAATTAAATCAGTACTTGAGTAAAATTTACATTGACATGCTTTTGAAATAGTAGTTCCAGTTCTTGCCTCTCTCTCTTATATTTTCAGGTGCCTTTGCTATTCATGGCTGTGTATTTTTTTGTTGACATATAGGAACATGTTTTATTGATGTCCGTCACTAAAAATGCATATAGTTCCATTCACAAAGAACAAGTGATTTCCAGGTTTCTGTTGGTGGTAGAGGAACTGCAGAGAAACTTTCTGCTAGACGAGACAAGGCGAATGTTCTCTTTGGTGGTACCAAAATATTACAGCATACTCCTGATAAGGTTTCTCTCAATTGCACCTTTCACTCTGGAAACCACCGAGACCAAGATTCTTTACAGTGATCGACCTTTTCTATTTTATTTTCATTGCAGACCTTCCACATAAAAGCCCCTGATGGAGGTTGTGTGGCAGTTATTTTACGGACTGGATTTGAAACAAGCCAAGGAAAGTTAATGCGTACTATATTATTTTCTACTGAAAGGGTAATCCCTGTGATTTGCCATATTTGTTTGAATCGAGCTAGTTCATTTTTTCTTAGGTCATTTTTGTTTAACTCTCTGGTCTTTAGGTCACTGCAAATAGTTGGGAAAGTGGACTCTTTATTCTGTTCCTCGTTGTATTTGCTTTGATAGCGGCTGGCTATGTCCTGAAGAAGGTAAACTGGTTCTGTTGTAGAATGTTACTTAACATCTATGGATGCATTATTATATTGACTGTGTGACATAACTCCATAAAATAGGGACTTGAGGATCCAACAAGGAGTAGATACAAGCTGGTTCTTAGTTGTTCCTTGATAATAACATCTGTGATCCCGCCTGAACTTCCAATGGAACTTTCTATAGCTGTTAATACCTCTTTGATTGCATTGGCACGGCGTGGGATATACTGCACCGAACCATTTAGAATTCCATTTGCTGGCAAGGTAAATATCAAAAGTTGTAGGTGTGATTCAAATTTTTCATCCTATTTCGTCTGGAAGTTTATTTCATGACATGCTTAATTGCTGATACGAGCTGATAAACAGTCACATTGCATATGTATGACCTTTTTCCATTATTGCATTATTGATATGATGTCATGAAGCGCCTTAAGTTACATATCTAGCTGAAAAAACAATTTCTTTTAAATTGATTTGTGCCTTTGGTTGAAAATTACCTCGTTTTTTATTGATGGAAAACTTTGTATCTATAAACTTTTGAAGCAGTTTGGTTACTTAAATATTAACAAATAGATGCTCTCAAAGCTGAATATGCGATTGTTATTCTTGTTTTGATTTGAATTTCATGTAATCCTATCTTCTGTACACATTTTTCTCATTATTCTCTGTCCTAGGGAGAGTTTTTTTTTTCACTATTTCTGAAGTTTTTTTCGCTATTTAACTGGCCGAGTCGTGCCTCCAGAGCTGTTTATTTTTTTTATTTTTTATTTCTTATTTTTATTTGTATTGAGGATCAATGGTAGTTATTTGATTGTAAATGAGTATACTTTTTTCGAAATAGAAGAATGCATAGAGGAAATGGAACCTTTGCCAACCCTTCCCCTCTTGTACTTCTACCCTGTCTTTGGCCTGACCTTTCATGTGAATTATTCCGTAGTTCTATATAATCTTGATTGATTCGTCTGGGCAGGTTGATATTTGCTGTTTCGACAAGACTGGGACATTGACATCTGATGACATGGTATAGCCAGTCAAATTCTGATATACTTATTACTTGTTGTTTTTGCCCTTATAAGAAACGATATTTTGCTTTGTTATTCAGGAATTCTCTGGCGTTGGTGGTCTGACTGACAGTGAATACTTGGAAATGGAAATGGCCAAAGTGCCAGATCGAACTGTGGAAATTCTTGCTTCTTGCCATGCACTGGTCTTTGTCGACAATAATCTGGTAGGAAGAGTTTATTTCCACAACTTACGAAATCCGTGACATCGAATGTTATGCTCTAGAAACTTAAGTAATGTTATAACATGGAAGTCTTTAATGTATAACTTGACTGATTTTAGGAATGGATATAAGTACTTGGTAATTTTTTCTAGGACTTGCTTGTGGCTTGTTGTCTATTTGATTAGAAAAAAGTTTTTTTTTCCAACGCATTTGAACTTGCGTATTTCCTCATGATCAAATCAGCTTTTGAAAGTTGAAATGTAATATGACAACTTAATTTGCACTTGCCACTTTTTTTATCTCGAGTTCAGCTTAAATAATAACCTACTTGGAACGGTGAGGTAGCTGATGTTCTGGAGCACAGCATATTCAATATTTGGTCTCTGTTTGCTTGTTGCATGGATTCAGAGAGAAACCGTTTCTTATCTTTTTTTTTTTGCAAACCGTTTCTTGTCTAGACCTATATAGATAAGCTCTCTGCTTTGCTCTGATGCTGTGAATATTCTTTTGCACTCTCTTTATACGAACGTGTTTCTTCCCTCCATATTACTTCTCATATTCCCCATGATTCACCCTGCTTCTTACCTGTTGTAGGTAGGTGATCCTCTTGAGAAAGCTGCACTGACAGGAATTGGGTGGACCTACAAGTCAGATGAAAAGGCCATCTCCAAAAAGTATGTATATAAGATCAAGATGTCACTATGTTCTTGCATCTTGCCTGTTCTGTAGGTTTTACTTGCTGAGCACGACAAAAGTATTCTCTCAGGCAATTTATGTGGTTTTGTTAATATTCTTTGTAGATACTTGTTACAGCTTTTGATGGACATTCCATTGATCCGTTCATGTCATTAACTGTACAATCATCTTCATATCTTTTGTTTTTTCCTTGCTTTACAATTAATGCAGGGGAGGTGCCAACTCTGTCCAGATCGTGCAAAGGCACCACTTTGCTTCTCACCTGAAAAGAATGGCAGTTGTTGTTCGTGTCCAGGAACAATTTTTTGCCTTTGTTAAGGTATAAAGATGAATGTACATATTCCTGGACTCTTAGTATGATACCTTGAGCAAGAAGCTCTTGCCTTTTCTTGAAGTTGACCAATGTGAATTTTATTTATGAACATATCTGTTGTCCATATTGGGGACCGCCTGACAATCAAATTTCAAAGCAACCACCACTTATTACTGCCAGAAAAATTGATGTTACTTTTTACATTCGCATGCATATATCCAGCATTCCATTTGGATAAACAGATGTTGGTTGGCAAATTTTGTATAATGTGCTTCTGTACTACCTACCACATTGAATTAGAGATCTAAATTGTGGTTTCATGTGGGAGGTATTAAATTTGGTATTTTTCTGAAAAAAATACCTATTTGATTTATAGTTGGGTATCACATGAATAGTTAAGTTATGATGTTTGATTTGGCTTATTCAAATACAACCTTAGATTTGAAAATTTCTGATCAATTAAGAATACATTTGTTTAGGAATTGTATTGTTTACTAGCACCTGTTTTTTTGGCATGAATTCTACAAATACGTTCCCTGTCCTAAAGTAATGGAGATGACTAACTGGTTTAAGAGTTCGAAATCAACAGTCATGCTGTTCATGACTTCTTTATTTCCCTTTTTTTTCTTTTTCTTCTATTTTCAACCTTTTGTCCTCATTTCTTATTTTTGTTTCTAATGTTATCTCAGCATTAGAAATTCATGAAATTCATACTCCTCTCTATGTCTATTTGGTATTCATTTTGAGCTTTCAGTTCTCTGTTGGTGAAAAAATTCATTTAAGGATTCATGCTACTGTCCTTTGTCCATTTCATACTCTTTCTGCTTACGTTTTAAAAAAGTTGTTTGTTTCTCTCCTTTGTTTTAAGTTTTCGTAGCTTGCATTTTTGTTACAAGCCTTTTGGTCTATTACATTTCTTGTAACTATTTGATGTGTACTTTGACGTCAATTACATATCTTGTTAGTTTGTCTGTGTCATGTCAACTGCAGTATCATTCTAGGTGTTTCATTTAGTAGTATTGACCATCTATTTTTTTCGTCCCAAAGAGTTTTTTTTTCCAAATTGCAAAAAAACAAATATGGCCTTTCATGAAAATTGTAGGGTGCACCAGAAACTCTCCAGGAAATGCTTGTTGATGTTCCGGCATGGTTTGTAAAGACTTACAAGAAACACACACGCCAGGGATCTCGCGTATTGGCTTTGGCATACAAATCTCTTCCGGATATGACAGTAAGAACAGTGTCTCTGTGTGCTAACGCTATGCTTTGCTTTAGCACTTTCAGGGATTGCATTTTCGTTGGGTAATTCTGGCTTGAATAGACCTTCTCTTTAAGTAATGAATATTCACTCATTTTAGTTTCTTCTCTGGGACTTTTTCTGGGGGCTTATGCATTAACTTTTAGTTTAGGACTTCTGTCCTTGCATTTGAAATCTTTTTACTTCTTTGGTTTGTTTCCAAAATTGTTACAAACATGATGTCCTGTGTATGCATTTGCTTAACCTTTTAGTTTGAACTGTAACTGTTTTTTTCCTTCTTTTCCCACGTATCCCTCTTGTGTACCCCTCTCCCCCCATCCTGCCGTGCGATCTCTTATATACCCTCAAATCACCACACACAAAAATTTACATCTTTCTTATTTCTATCATTGCGATTGGAATGACTACCTTTTCAGGTTAGTGAGGCAAGAAGCTTGGAGCGAGATACCGTTGAGAGTGGTCTTACTTTTGCTGGTTTTGCGGTATAAATCCACTTGATAACAATTTGCGATCTCTATGCAATTATCCATTTTAATTGGCCATCTTACGTGAAAAGTTCAATCTGCATTGTTTGTGCACTCTCTTCATGGATGTCTTAGGTAATTTGATATATGTCGATTTCTTGATACACTTCACTGGTTCTTTAGGTTTTCAATTGCCCTATCCGTGTGGATTCAGCTGCTGTATTGTCTGAACTGAAAGGATCCTCACACGATTTGGTGAGTGCTCTGTGATAGTCTTATATCCTGTCCTATGCTTTTAAGTCTTTATGAAACTTAATTTTTAATGGTTTTCATGATCTTGCTACAAATGCCGTTTTTTGTGCAAAGTTTCACCAAAATATACTTTTTCAAAAGATTGATGGACTTAATCTCTTTTGGAAGAGTTATGCATTGGTTTTGCATACAAAACAAAGAAACTTTTTTATATTTGCGGATTTAGGGAAATGATTCTTCTACAATTTGACTAGATTCATTCTCAGTTCCTCTACTTTCAAATTTGAGTAGAAGAAATGTGCGTGTGGATTTATTTTGTTGATGCTATTTTTATCGATTCCTAAGGTGATGATAACTGGGGATCAAGCGTTGACAGCTTGCCATGTTGCTGCTCAAGTTAATATCATCTCAAAACCGCCATTAATTCTTGGCCATGCCAATGGCAATGAAGGATATGAATGGGTTTCTCCAGATGAGACACATTCAGTTAGCTACAAGTAAGAATAGGCCCGGATATGGACACTTTTTTTTTAAAATCTAATTTTCATGCTTCTATCAGTTTTGCTCTAAATTTTCTTGAAATCGAATAAATTTTATTTTATTGTCAACTCTTGGTTATTCTGCTTCCTAAACTTGACAGTTGCTCCTCCTTTTTCCTGAGAGTCTTCCATCTTTGTTATTGTAACCTATTTTCTTGGAGCAGTGCGGATGAAGTTGAAGTGCTGTCTGAGAATAATGATCTATGCATTGGAGGTGACTGCATGGACATGTTACTGCAAAACTCTTCCGCCCTCAAAGTTATTCCATACGTTAAGGTAGTTATTCACGAGGTTTTAAACCCCGTTTTGCCGCCTCCTGTATCATTAATTCATAAAAGCTCAGCTTATATCATTTCCCTAGGTATTTGCTCGAGTTGCCCCTGAGCAAAAAGAACTCATTATCACCACGTTTAAATCGGTGGGAAGAGTTACCCTGATGTGTGGTGATGGGACCAATGATGTTGGAGCATTGAAACAGGTAACTAAGTTATATTCAATTAAACCTTGTCACATTCTAGTTATTATTTCTGCTCAGGAGCCGTTGCCGTGCATGACGGCACAATACAACGAACTACGTGCCTTCGGAAACTGTTTTTGATGAAAGCATTATCCAAATCATGGACATGAGCTCGATTTTTCTTTACAGGCACATGTTGGTGTAGCTCTACTTAATGCAATACCTCCTGGACAAAATGAGAAGTCATCATCCAAAAATGACAGTGACAAGTCAGGTAAATCCAAAAAACTCAAGTCTGCAGCTCCGACAGGTGATGCTCCTTCAAAGAGCCGAGCTGTTTCGAAGTCGGAGTCTACAGGGAGTACGGCTGTAAGTCGTCATCTCGCAGCTTCAGAGATGCAACGGCAGAAGCTTAAGAAACTAATGCACGAGCTAAATGAGGATGGTGATGGTCGAGCTGCTCCGGTTGTTAAACTAGGTGATGCGTCTATGGCATCGCCATTTACCGCGAAGCATGCTTCAGTTGCTCCAACGACGGACATCATTCGCCAGGGCCGCAGCACACTTGTCACTACACTCCAGATGTTCAAGATTCTAGGGCTGAACTGCCTCGCTACTGCCTACGTCCTGAGTGTAATGTACTTGGATGGCGTGAAGCTGGGTGACGTCCAAGCCACAATCAGTGGTGTGTTCACTGCCGCATTCTTTCTCTTCATCTCGCATGCTTCCCCACTTCCTACCCTCTCCGCTGAGCGGCCTCATCCGAATATCTTTTGCTACTACGTCTTCCTCTCCTTGGTCGGCCAGTTTTCGGTTCACATTTTCTTCTTGATATCATCCGTGAAAGAGGCCGCGAAGTACATGCCTGATGAATGCATCGAACCTGACTCGGATTTTCATCCCAACCTTGTCAATACTGTTTCCTACATGGTAGGCCTGATGCTTCAGGTCGCCACCTTCGCGGTGAACTACATGGGCCATCCTTTCAACCAGAGCATCTCCCAGAATCGGCCCTTCAAGTACGCCCTTGTCGGCGCTGTGGTTTTCTTTACAGCTATAACCTCGGATCTGTTCCGGGATCTGAACGATTGGTTAAGGTTGGTCCCGATGCCTAAAGATTTAAGGAACAAGTTGCTGCTTTGGGCGTTCCTGATGTTCGTTGTATGCTACACGTGGGAGAGATTTTTGAGGTGGGCATTTCCAGGTAAAATGCCAGCTTGGAGGAAGAAGCAGCGGCTGGTTGCAGCAAGTAAAGAAAAGAAGAACGTCTAAAAGGGGGAGGGTTCTCTACTTATTTATTGAAAAACTGATCTCAGAGCTGCTGATGACTTATTTCAGATCCAACACGGAGATATTTTTATAGCATCTTTGGTCAGTACTTTTTTGGCCTTTGGTTTCACCCAATTCAAACTTTAACTTGTGCTTTTTTGAACACTTCCTATTGAGAAATACTTTTGTCATGGAAATGGGTTATGTTTCTGGCGCTTCAACTCAGTAACTCTTTTTTTTGTGTGTTCCACACATCCTGGGAATCACTCTAACCTTTGAACAGAATTTTTTTTTTCAAGTCTTGAAGCTTTGTAGTATTCACCCGCTTGAATGACCTTCGCCCGTTTCGCGTTCTGTTTTATTGTCGGTGTATATATTAATAACAAAAACACTACAATATTCGCCGGCTGATGCAAAAGGAAGTCTTTAGAAGTTTCAAAAGGTTCAAATTTTGTTTTTTCTTCTCATCAAACGTTTTTTCAGCTAGGCATCTCATCAACTGAGCTATTCTCCCTTTGAAGATTTTTTGGATTGCAACAATCTGGAAAATTCGGAGAGCAAGAAGCAACAAGCGAAGGTAAAAAACAGATCGTGATAATGTTGCACATAAAATCGAGGAAACCACCTGGCTCTGGGGGGGAAGATCAGACAGATTTTTGAGGACGATAATGGTATGGCGGGATGGAGTACACACGGAAATTTTCACAGGCCGAATGTTAGGGACCGAATGGAGCTAAAACACCGGAAATCGAGCGAAAACTGACTGACGCAAGAAGTAAAAACGATTACGAAGGTTTTCCGAGTAATGGAAACTCGTTTTCCGGTGCCGGTCTGGCTGTTTTCTTCGGTTCGTCCTTGAAGGAAACAACTCTGGCTGTTACTGATCAAAACAAACACGATTAGCAATCGAACCTCATTTTTGGGTCGGTTTTCCATCACCATTGTAATCAGTCAGTTTCCGCTCGATTTTCGGCCGTTTTCCGGTGTTTTGGCTCCATTCAGCCCCTAACATTCGGCCTATGAAAATTTCCGGTAGTACACATCCGTTACACAGTATGTTCCGGCCACCGTAAATATTTTGTTGGTAAATGGGCTGATAAAATAGAGATAGACAGATGGGCTATCAAGCCCAATAAAGGCCTAGATATGCTTTGTGAAAATGTACAGTTTATTTTTCCTTAATACAAATCAATTACTTACCAAAAAGAACTGAGCTATTCTCTCGTCTTCGGTCCAACTAAGCACAATTAGTAGCCATTAATATTCATCGTACCCAAGTCATCAAAAACCAAATCAATGAATGATGAAAAATTTCCATAACAACATAGTCACTGGGATCAATGAACAAACAAGAGAAGAAATCCTAACAATATCTATAAAACAAAATCAAATCACTGCTGAAAATATAGAGAGAGAGCCAACATCCTATCCTCAACCTTATTTACCCAATTATGTACACATCCAAGATATGCAAAATTTCTTCTTCTGATGATCCCCATAAAGAGATCACCAAGCCTTCCCGAAATCAACAATTCCGTTCTCCACCGGCGGCAGGTTCAAATCCAGGCACAAAACCCTCCGGCTATTGGCGTTCTTCACGACGGCCGGGGCTACTTTCCCGGTGGTGGCCAGCGACAGCGTTAGAATCGGCAACTTCGGATCAGCAACGCCGCCTGCAGCATCCCTGTGCCGCCTCATATGCCCGCCGAGCGCTTGCCCGATCGCAAACTCCTGCCCGCATACCGCGCACTCGTGGGTTTTCGGCTTGGGCGGCGATGGCGGCAGCACGACCGCGGTCAGCCTCGGCTTCTTGTGGCTCGCGCGGTGGCCGCCGAGAGCCTGAAACGACGTGAACTCTCGGTTACACGTCTTGCATGTGAATAAACGGCTTGTTTCCCCTCCTTGTCCGGATAACAACATGAGATACCTCGCAAGGGATGTTACATCCTCTGAATCTCCATTTCTAGTCCTCTTCAACATGTGGATTTGCAGTATAAAGGTTTGAAGGAACTAAACTTTTTTTTAATCTAATTTTAGTCTTTGGTGTAAATATGGCAAATGACTAAGAGCTTGTGATGTAACATATTTATAGATAGATAGACATAGTGTGTGAACTGTGAACCCAAGTAGTAGTTGGGATTTATTTGATGGCAGTATGAGAGTTTTGACTTTGATACAATCCATAAGTCTAATGGACTCTGGCAACCCTTTCTTGAAGGCAAATGAAGTCAAAGAAAAATTGGTACGTGTGTGCTTAGACTTAACCTTCAAGATCCTTGTTACGCAAGCAGGAAACATTATACAATTTGGCTTTCGTTTTCCTAAACCCTACAACTGAAGTCAACTTGTCATCACAGCCTTTCATTATGTACTATCCTAATTGTGACTTATTGAATAAGGTTTAGGTGTGTAAGCCTCATGTGCACCGCTACACAATTCATACTTGTCACCCGTCATCGTTAAAATTGGTTGCACCATTGGAAAGTTCATGCTTAGGAGATCCAAAGCCTCATATTCCGATGCGGTGCCGACGACTTCATTGCCGGAAATTTCGAAAATCTTTTCCTCTTGGGTTAAGTAGTGTCGTCGGGACCGCATCAGAACATAGGAATTTTGATATCCTACCCATGGGCTTTCCAATATTGCAACAAATTTTGACGACGGATGGCGGTACAGATGGATTGTGCACAGGTTATGCACCAAAGGGCTGTGCACAAGAGCCAAACCCAAGATTAGGTTATGTTTTTTTCGCTTATGATGATCCAAGTAGCTTGCTAGTTCAAAACGAAAAGATTAAATGAGGATCTAGTAGCGAAATTAGGATAATCCAAGTGAGACACAAGTAAAGATGGACAACAATATAATCACACTGTGTGTAGTAATTCCTGTGATTCCATTTGGTAGCAAAGAATCTCTCTACTCCATGCAATGGATATCAAATCCTTCATTTGGTGTCAGATTAATCTATCAATCATTTGGTAATACCAGAATTACAGTATATTTCACGTTGATCTATATGCCATCGACCATTGTAATTATTCAAAAGTTGGAGGGTAAAATGCCATCGACCATTGATCTATATGCCATCGACCATTGTTGGGGATTAAAGTGGAAGAACGAACTTTAAAGGATATGGCTGTGTATTTGGGTTGTGCCGTGGGTAATTTTCCATTCGTGTATTTGGGTGCACCAGTTGGAGGTAAGGAACACACTGTGAAGTTATGGGATCCGGTAATAAACAGAATGAAGAAAGTTTTTGGGAAATGGTCGGATAAAAACCTCTCTGTGGGAGGACTGTGCATATTCGAGCGGTATTATCCTCGTTACCAACCTACTACTTCTCTTCATTCTTAGCTCCTAGGAAAGTTTTAAATATTCTTAAAGCAGCCCGTAGGGATTTTTTCTGGGGAGTGAGGAATGAAAAGAAAATAGTGTATTGGGTAGCATGAGACAAGATATGTCAATCCATTGATAGAGGGGGCTTGGGAATTAGGAGGCTAGAAATATATAAACAAG
>JAOYMZ010074294.1:0-11934 GCA_025802335.1 Pinguicula primuliflora | reverse complement strand
ACTTACTTTTAAATTACTTTATTTAACCTTTTCAATCCATTCTAAATTAGAAAGATAAAATATTACATTTCGATCCTCAAACCAACATTCTCCTCAAATTGAGTATTGAGATGTTCAATGTCCAACTAATACATAACATCTTGGAAAACTCGTTCAACCATAGCCTTTGTAAGGACATATGCAAATTGATCTTCGGATTTCACATCGCCCAGTCGCTCTGGTTTAGGGTGTTTCTTATTTTTTTTATTTTTTATCGGTTATATATTTTTTATTAAAAAATATTTTTGTAGAATTTGTTTACTCAACTTTTATTATGTTTATAAAAAAATCAGATGAAACAAGAAAAAGATATTCATGTGCCAAAATGTTCTATCCCACCCCTTCTATCTCACTCCTTTCCCACCCAGTGGTGGGTCCCACGTGCTGACATGTGGAAGTGGAACCCACACAATTGTTATGTTAATGGGGTGGGATAAAAGGGTTGAGATTTAACACTCTTCATTCATAACCTCAAGGGGTTGGTGTAGTGATGGAAGTCTGAAACTTAAGTCTCCAAAGAGGGATGGGGTCTCAGGTTCAATCCCCACTAGGTGCAAACAATTTTTTGGGGCCACGACCGCGGGCTAAAGGCCCGAGTTTTACCTGGTTCATGTGGATGGATCGCTTTGCATGGATCTCATGAATTAGTCGGGCAAAAAATGATTCCGGATAACATGGTTATAAAAAAAACACTCTTCATTCATGGGACAAACTTCAATTCAGCCATGCGTAAGGGCAACCAAATATCCCACATTGGTGGTGAAAAGTTAGTAAGCGTGCCCTCTTCTATAATAAGAACTATTACATGCATCTAGCTTGAAATATTGGGAGTTGGTCATTATTGAGTCGAAACCTTAAACTTGCATTGGACCAAAATAATTTTGGGCCAACAGTCGCTCCACCGCCCCCGGTGATTAAAATTGGGCCAATTTTATTAAAAAAATAATTGGGTCATTCCTACAAAAAAGAACCAGGCCTAAATTTAAAAAAAATGATTTAAGACTGTTTTTCTGCATGGCCGCCTAGCCCGTTTAGACGGGTTGGGCAGACATCTAGGCGGTATGACAACCTGTGCGGCCGCCCCACCGTCCAGACCGCCCACATTCCGCACATGCCTAAAGCGGGCCGGTTTGGGATTTTATACTGTCTAGGCGGCCGTCCAGGCGCCTAGGCGGCCCCCATCTCGAACACTGGTACCGCTGCCCTGTAATCACACCACAAAGGACATGGACAGTCTGGTTGAAAACCAGTTCTTTCTTAAGCTTCCTGGTCACAAGAGTTCAGTCAGCCCACGAGTTATATCGTGGAACTCGACTTTTACACTCAATAATACAATCGCTTTCTGCCTTTTACTCCTCCACATCACCAAATAGCCTCCAATAAACATAAAATACCCAGAGATTAACTTGCGGTCAATAGATTCCCAGCCCAATCAGCATCTGTATTAGCCTTCATCCTCAGATGGCTATTCTTTCGAATCACACCGATATTAGGAGTGACTTTCAAGTATCTCACAATCCTCAAAGTTGTATTCATATGTTCCTTCTGTGATTTGTTCAAAAAGTGACTAATCACTCTAACAGCATATGCAATATCTGGCCCAATGCGAAAGAGAGATCAATTTTCCCACTAAGTATTGATGTTGTTGCCTATCACCTCTAGGGGAATTATCTACTATCCTCAGTCCATTATTAGGTATCATAGGAGTGTCAGTTTCATCTACCAAATCAAGTATATACTTCCTTTGAGAAATATGAATCCAAACTTCGACCTCATTATTTCAATTCGAGTGAAGTATTTCAAAATTCCCGAATCCTTCATTTCAAACTCGGTGAACAAGCTCCTCTTCACCGCATCAATCTCAACATTATAGTCTCTGGAAATAATCATATCTTCCACATATATCAATAGGAAAGTCAATCGTCCATCCTTCCTTTTAGTCAAGAGTGTATGATCTGAGTTGCTTTGTACATAGTTATACTTTCTCATTTTTTTATAATGTAGGAAACCCTACTGAGGTAGGTAAACCCAATGCCCTACTGCAATAGTCTGCAAACCACGATAAGGAGGCAAGCCGTACTTGGCAAGCCATATGTGACGGGCTCATGTCACTGAGGGAATTTGAATCCATGATCTTTGAGTGTAATTGTCACTCTTAGAACCACTAAACCAACCACTCTATGACAGCAATACTTTCTCATTGCAAGTGTGAATCTTCAAAGCCAAGTACGAGGAGACTGCTTCAATCTATATAGGGTCTTCTTCAATTTGCACACCTCTCCAGAGCAAAATCCCTGTGAGAACCCCGTAGGTCCCTCCATGTATACCTCCTCCTCCAAGTCACCATGAAAAAATTCGTTCTTCACTATCTGATATAGTGTCCAGTCACGATTAGCTGAGAAGAGAACACGAATAGTATCAATTTTGACTACAGGGGAAAAAGTCTCTGAGTAGTCCACCCCATACGTCTGGATGTACACCTTAGCCACAAGCCTTTCTTTATATCTCTTAATGGATTTATTTGCCTTTCTCTTAATGGTATACACCCATTTTTTTTTTTTGGTATACACCCATTTGCATCCAACAGTTCGCTTCACAACTGGTAGTCTAAGCTTTTCCCACGTCTGACTCTCTCTTAGGGCCCTCATATATGCCTCCATCGCCTTTCTCCATTCTGAGTTCAAGACTGCTTCATTAACATTCCTCGGGATTTGGTCATGGTATAAAGAAGTCATGAATGCATTGGTAGGTGCAGACTCTCTCCCATTGAACAGATTTACCACCAGATACCCTTTCGAGTCGGGAATATGATCAAGGGAATATTTCTTTGCTGCACTACCATGTGTGCTTAGGGGAGGACGAACTCGTATAGGACCCTCATCAACCACTTCCTTGATGATAGGCTACACTGGAGAAGCAGTAACATCTAGTGAGGCTGATAAATCAACAATCTCGAGAGTAGTTACCCTGATATTCAGTGAAGGAGCATCATTGGCTGTCATGGGTTATACCCTCGGTGCCGCTGGAACAGCCAATGGAGCAAAATATATCCAATCTAGTGAGTCACATCTCCCCGTATTCCCCTAAGCACTAGATTGGAGGAAATCATAATAGAACTTAGTGTCCAAAAAATCACAATAAAGGGTAGTATATATTTGCTTCAACATAGGGTCAAAACACTGATATCCCTTCTGATGAATCCCATATCCAACAAAAACACACTTAACAGCACATGCATCAAACTTGGTACGATGAGTTTTAGGCACATGGACAAAGACCGAACACCCAACCACCCTAAGAAAGATTATTAGATAAGTTGACACTCTTATAGAGGATGAAAGGGCTTGTAAAGGTGTTTTGAAGTTTAAAACTTCGGTCAAAAGACGGTTCACCAAGTAAGTTGTAGCCACAACTTCAGGCCAAAAAACAGTAGCGACATGTGAGTCAAACATAATGGCTAGTGTAATTTTTTACCGGACTCAATTTTTCCATTCAGCTACTCCATTCTGTTCCAGGGTACAGGGACATATTGTTTGATGAATAAGGTCAGTTTTAGAGAAAAACCGAGACATGGAGGAATTAACGAATCCCCCCCCCCCAATATTAGTTCGAAAAACTTTCATACCACCCTCCAAATTGAGTCTGAACCATATGAAAAAAATTGGGTAACTTTCTCAAAAACTTCATACTTATTTTTCAGAAAATAAACCCAATACATAGAGTCCAATCATCAATAAATAGTAAAAAATATCGGAAATGATTCCCTCCAACAACAAGAGTGGACAACCAAACATCAACTTGAATAAGTTCAAAAGGTTTCTCACAATGAGTCAAACTTTGGGAAAATAAGGTACGATATGCTTAGCACGAGCACAAGAGTCGCAATTAATAGAAAAGCATGACAATCTAGGAAATAATTTCGTAAAATAGCCATTAGAAGGGTGACCTAAATGACGATGCCACAACCATCCCACACAATCTGGAGCCTTAGCAGCAAGGGTCCATCCCGGAGTTCCAACTTCATTAACATAGTACAACCCAACCCTCTCATTACCACGTCCAATGATCTCCTTCGCCCGAATATCCTGCAATACACAGAATGAAGGATACATCAATACAATACAATTCAGTTCCTTAGTCACATGACTGATCACAGTAATTTGTGATAGAAAGCTGGAATAAATTGGTAACTAGACAATCTCAAGGACAGAGTTATCTCAATTGCACCCGCCCCCTTTATAGGTAGAGATTCACCATTAGTTGGCTGGATAATCCGCTTCTAGGGAACCTGAAATCTCACAATATCGGAGGCATCATATGTCACTGTGTCAGTGACCCCACTATCAAATATTCACTCACTAGATTTAATGGAACCCAAATTAAGCAAAGAACATTAGATATCATCATCATAATCTAAAACAACCATGGGCAATTTTTTTGGCCCATTCGGCCCTCCAACAGAACCTGTTTTTCTCGTCCCAACCCCCATGACCAGCCCACGATCAGAAACTGGCCAATACATATTCACACAATTCGGCCCTCTGGAATAAAAATGAGAGGGGTAGGGATGTAAATTCACATCCCTGTCATTTATACATGTCTCATCGCCAGGTGGCGATCTACCTCATCCAGATGGTTCCTTCCCGCTCACACGTTGCACGGTCTCATCATCTCTTCCAAACCCACCTCCTGATGCTCCTGTGTTTCTTGTTTCATTGTCCCCAAAATGGCCTTTGTGACGACCACCATCATGATTTCTCGACTTCCCATGCAGACTGCTGCGAAGCCCTATTCCCTCATTCTCATCTCCTTGTCCCTCTCCCAAGATGACTGTGCCTCAGTGTTGCCAGTTGTCAGCCGAGCACTGCCCTTTGTCCCTCAGGAAACTGCCTGCCGGTAGCAGTCTCGTCTCCGATGATCCTAAATCCCACAATTGTCGCAATATTGAGTTTCCTGAGGCCTGAAGGATGAGTTGGACCCACTTCCTCCATTTCTGACGGGCTCTCTTGTGGAGGAGGATAGCAGGCAGTGATGGTGACCATCAGACGACACGATGGCTGTGGTGTACTATCGATCTGGGTCCCATTACCTGCTCTGTAATCAATTAGGACCACCTGTACTTGTCAATCTCGGCCCCGTTACCTACTCCGTAATGGGCCTCACCTGCTTTGCGATTCATCCCAACTTCTAATTTCAGATCAGGCGACCCACTCTCTGACTCATGCCCCATACTTGCCCCGTGGGGAATGTAAGGCCCAACCCGGAACCGTTAGAGTTCAGACCTGGTCCGATTTTCTGACTCGTAGGACCAAGTATATTCTGTCGTGCCGCCTCTTGCAGGATGGTGTCATGCACCATATCAGCATCAGATAATTCTTGCTTCTTGAGTATATCTCGTACAATAGCATCAAATGCATCATCCAATCTAGACAGACACTTAAACAATCGATATTCCTCCTGTAACTTGTTGAACATGATAATGTCGGTTGAATCCTTCATCGGATTAGGGCACCTCCGATCGACTTCCATCCACAAGTTTTTATTGGGGCTATAGTATTCTTCAATTGTCAATTGCCCTTGACTTAACGTATCTGCTCTTGTGGTCAGATCGAATATCTGTAGGTTGCCTTCCCCACTCTGAAACTTCCTTGCAAACCCTTTCCACAATTCTAGTGTTGTTGGAAAATTTAGATACTGTCTCGCGATGCTGCTATCACTATTCTTTATGATCCAATCGTATACTTTGAGATCTCGCCCCCACCACTGTTGATAGCCAAGTTTATGTTTCTTAGGCGGTATTGACTCTCCTGTAATGTGTTCAATTTGGCCTCAGTCGTCAATCGCAATTTCCATCCATCTCTGCCATACAAAATAATTATGATTGTTGACTGGTTCCTTGAGTATGATGTCCCCTTGACTTCCATGACTTTATCCTCCCTCTTTAGGAACAAACTCCGTAAAGATATGAAATTTATGGAATTAATTTAAATACAATATTTTTATTTCATGAGCGGATATATGAATTAAGGTAAAATTTTGGGAGAGAATGATATATGGAACTTGGGCCGTGATGGCCCAAGATAAATTAAAGAATGAAATAGGGCCACGATGGCCCAACTTACTGCCCGGTGAAAGTAAAGAATGAAATTCTGCCCAATTCAAAATTGAAGAATGAAATTGGGGCGCAACTTCCCAATTTGTAACTAAAGGATCAAATTGGGCTGTGCCAGCCCAATTTAAATTTAAAAAAATGAAATTGGGCCGCAGCGACCCAATTTGCTTCAGGTTGAGCATAGATTACTTCAGCAAAATTAGTCATTTCTGAATTCATCAAATTAGTCATTTCTGATTTCATCATTGTGGGTCGAACAGGACAAGCTCGAGCATTGGAAATGAAGCGTGAGATCGGCATTAATGCCTTCAGATCATGATCAATGTAACTTTAATTCGAGCGACCAATCACTGCCTTCGGAATAGGGATGACAATAGAGTGGGGTGGGGCGGGTCAGAGCCTCCCCAGACTCGCCCTGCTGGCCCAGGGGGCAGACCCGGACCCGTCTTGCCCCAGTGATGGGACCACACTGACCCGCCTGCCCCACAGAGATCGGGTCGGCGGATCGGGTTGGGTTAAACCCGGCCCATGTCCGAAAATACTTATTTTTGTACTAATATTCCAAAAAAATATATGTTTTAAGTATAAAAAAGTTATAAATAAAAATAAAAAATATTTATATATTAATTAAGAGGCTAAGCAGATCACACACTCCTGCCCCGGACCCACCTACAGGGTAGGACAGATCCGGTTCACCCCACCGGGGCGGGTCCAAATTGCAAACCATACTTCGGAATTAAGAGATATAACCACGATTTGATCAGTGGTAGTAAGAGATGGAAATGGCCTCATGTTGGAGTTGTATAAATCTTGCAGAATTGAGGTAAATAATCAGAAGCCAGAGTCGTGAGTTAGTCTGAAGGGTGTAATTCTGTTCAATTGTAAGTGATTTACGATGGAAATCAGAGTTCGAGTTTTCGGGTTCATGTTCCAATTCCTAATTTTTGCAAAGTTTTCCATCCTCATTTATTGGATGAACAAAGCTAGGTGTGTTTTGAAGGGGGAATTGGGCGGCTTTGATAATTGTTCATTTCTTGTTCAATAGAGAAAAGCGATAGATTCGGGAAGTTTTCCAAAATGGGTTCCTAAAATGTTTTTTTGAAAATCTTTTAGTTAATTATTAGTACAACTGTGTTTCTAGGCAAAATTATTATGTGTGCGCGATTCTACTATTCGTGATTGTGGTTGTGGTGTGCAAATTGATGAGACTTGAGGTTCGGAATTGTGAATTCCGAGAGTGAACTACGGTGTGAGATTGAGCTGAGAATTGTTCCGAATGAATTGCCATGTGTTGGCTTGTGAATGATAATTGGATCCTTGCTCAAGCCTACATTGCAACTGCCTTCACTCCAGCTGTCGTCTTTAGTGCCTTGGATCTCGCTCCCACCAATGAACATGCTCCTGCCAACTACGATGGTGATGATGATGATGAGACGACGATGATTTCAAAGACGAAAATGACGATGAAGATGATGAGGATGAAAACGATAATGATGATGAGAACGACAACGATGACGAAGATTATGATTATATAGACACTAAAGATGGTGATGATGTTGACGATGATGAAGACGACATTGGATAGACAACCAAATACTCAGACTCATCCAGTAATTCGTGGAGAGTATCATCCTCACACTCGATGTGGAATTCATTGACAAACCCAACACTCACTGCAGAATTCATGGTCTATGTAGTCATTAGAATAGTGATAGTTTTTTGGTTATATTATGTCTGTCTTTTCTTGGTTTAATGAAATATATCTTGCTTCCATAGAGTCTTGACAAACTTTAACAAATTATAGTTGCCGGATCCAATAGATTTTAGGGCTAACCTGAATCAATTAATCGTGTAAATCCTGAGTTTCGAATAACATAAAATTTCTAATTTTAGGGTTTAGTGAATCCAAAGGTTTAATGGTTGCTAATATATGCCAACCTCTGTGGTACTCCTGACTTCGTGATTTGGAAATCAATTTAAGAGTTTATAGGATATGCTGAAGTACACAGTCCATCTGGTAGCGCGTTTGCGATGTAATCTTCATAAATTCAGAGAGCATCTCCACTGATGGGGTCCTCATTTCTGCACTATAAAAACCCAATTTAATAATTTTTTGCGCATCCCAACGGGAGGGGGAGCTCTGCCTCGATAGTTCGGGCATATATTTTAAATAAATATTAATAGAGAATCGCGACCGTTGGAGTCCTAATGGTCTAACACTTTGAGAAAGTAATTGAACAGTTTATAGTACATCACCACCCACGGGACATTCTCGACTATTTGATTTAGGCTTTGTGTCAACGCATCCACTCTTGTATGTCTTCTCATAGTGTCCAAAAATACCACACTTATGACATTTTTTTTGCTTTGATCTATTTTCGCTTGCCGATGGATAAGTGAATTTAATAGCCTTCCTCTCTCCTTTTTCCTGAACCTTTTGGGGCAGCACTATCTTCATCTGAACCTCGCCGGGAACAACATGATGTGATTGCATTGTGGTCGGATATATCGTATTGCGGTATGCTTTTGCGACATACACCCTTGTGTAGTATGACAAGATAAGACTGTATACACTCATCTCAGACTTGTTTGCTGCTGAAAATGCATGTAGGCATGGCTATTTGTCTTAATCGCACTTGCTGCATGTGCACTTCTTGTCCTGAATATTGACCACAACAGACTCATTAGCACAGGTTACGACTTCATACCCATTTTCATTGAGTTGATGGGCAATCAGTCTATTAGCTTTGGCCCAATATTCCATAAATTTAACTTCTCGACCATGTTGGAGTGGATTAATAACATAGATAGCATGGCGATGTCTCTCATTCCACCAATGTGATATTTTTTGTGGAACTGCATCCAGTTGGACAATAATAGGTTAATTTCAATCATTGACAAACATGGCGTGTATGCATTCCACGAGGATGGTAGTTGTAATATTGTACTTGTGCTTTGAATAATGGCGCTTGACCATCTCAGATACGCAACCTCATTTTGAAAGATTTTTGCTACACCAAGATATTTGAACAAGATTTTCATTATGTAACCCAAGAATTCATCAATTTGGTAGGCCTTTATTGCCTTCCAATATGATACCATGATAGTCCCACACTTGAAACACTGCTTGATATTTTGTCTGACGTCCATACACATACTAAGTGATGGGCATTCTTGAAAATATCTCTGATTGCTTTCGCAATGCTTGGTACCATGTTTGATATTAATATTAACTCATCGGTATCGCCAATGATATCTTTCGTATTTGAGAGGAACCAAGTCCAAAAAACTGTATACTCTGAGTCAACTATTCCCCAAGTAGCACCTACCTCTACCGTCTTATACAGTGGCAATTGACATAACTCTCTTATATGAACCATTCAAAAAGGTAGCATCTATCCTAACCACTTTTCACATCAATCCCCTTATTGATGCCCCAAATGTCAAAAAGCAATACTCGAATTTATTTTCTATATTAATATGTATGTGAGCTATAGCTACTGGATTTGATGCTTTGAGCAGATAGAATTGGGATGGAAGGATTAAGAAGCTATCTTCAAGTGATTCTCGGATGGGGTTGTGAGCACGTCTTCTCGCCCGCCAAATTTTACCATAACTTGCTTGTGCTCCTTGGGTAGTGCAAACATAGGTCAAGACTCCTTTCAAAATAGGTCCCTTCCCAATATCAACATATTGAGGAACAACAAGTTCTTCTTTCAGGGGATATGGGCGATGGTTTGCATGTCTGAATAAACAAGAACAACTATAACCAATCTTGTAAGTTCGAATAGTAAAATTGGTCGACCCATCACTAACTTTCACCCCATGAACTTTACATACGCAGTTCGAATTGATGCAGCGAGCGACATACACTGCCCTGCCGGATTTGTCGATTTGAAGCTAAAACTCATTTCAAATCGCAATGTCCAGTAGCTTCTTCTATAAATCTGCTTTCAAATCGTAATATTATTCTCTGTGCAAGTCTGATCAATCCCTAAAAGTACCAACCAATGAAATTATTAACTCGCATGTTGCCACATCGACTATCTCATACTCATGTCTCGTATCATCGACGAGCTCTTACTCATGTATCGAATTGCTCATTTTCCTACGCAAACTTATCCCAAACTGACTTGGTCATGATCCCAAATTTGTTCTTAAATTTGTTCTTCTATAAATGGGGAACTAGGACTTACTTGCCTTGCAGCATGGCTTGTAAGATCCATATTTTGACATATCGCCAACTTTCGGGTTGTGGTGGACCATCTTATCAACCATGGTATGCCGGGGAGGGGGAGGGAGAGGGAGGAGTTCTGAATCTCTCAATTTTGAATTCTCATATCACCAAAGTATTCATCTTCGCAAAATCATTAAGGAAACCAACTTGTGCCTCCTTCTTGGCTTTCATTCTCATGTACGCATGCCGCCACTTCTTTGGGACGCAAAATAACTTCTAAGGTATTTCTGCTGGAATTCATGTTCTCATGTTACCCCAACAGTGTCTCAACATTGTTATTATTATGAAAGACAATGGTGTACCCAACATGTTAGAACTTTTATTTGGACTTAGCACCACAAAACTAAATCAATTATATCACTACCAAATCCACTTTCGGTGTATATTTGATTTAATAAAGATGCGAACAATATATTTACTTCGGCGTAAACAACTCTCAAACTATCATCGACGTCTATTGGATTACATTCTTCAGGTTCCGGACGATCATTTACTTCTTAAAAATTCGCAAACTTATAAAATAAAATCAATTTTATCTGCAAACAATATAAAAAAGAGAAGCACATATAATGAGGAAATCACGTAGTTATGAATCTCGATCGAACATTGTTGGTTCCTTACCGAATGAATGAAGATCAAATTAATTCTCATGGATTGGGGGGCAATGAACACATGCCTTGTTGTATTTTGACTGATGTTCGAAAATGCGTTAGGCGGTCTTAAGGCATTTTGGGGCCGCCCAGCGTCCAGGCGGCGATCGGCCGCACAGGCAAAAAAAAATTTATAATTTTTTTTTGCAAAATAAAATTTTATAATTTTTTTTTTGCAAAATAAAATTTTTAAATAATTTTTTTTAATTTTTTTATGCAAAACAAGATATGGTAAGTCAACAATGCACATCTCATTTGCACGCTGCAATCACCACATATATTTAATATTTATAGAAGAGGTTTTTGCTCCCCTCATTTGTGACTTTTATCCCACACTCGTTTGGAATTGTGTGGGAGGCATAACCTCATCTATAAATAATCCTCTCCCCATATCATTTTTGCACCGACGAGTATAGCATTGCTGCTCGAGCCATGGGCTCGCAGCTATGCTTCGGATGGGCCTTGGCCCAACCCACATTAAAAAAAGTTTTTTTAACTGGCATTGGGCTGTCAGGCTGTTTGGACTTATTTGCATCCTTTGCGGGCCGATCTGGCATTTTAGGTTGCTTACCCAATATATGTTAAAAATAGTTTTAAATTTTTTGGGCCGTGCTGGGACCGTTTAGCAGCCTTCCTATTAATTAGAACGCTTAATCACCCGCATAGGCCCAAAGCGGGCCGGTTTTGTGATGTAGGCCGCCTAGGCAGCCGCCATATCGAACATTGATTTTGACCATGAACACATGCCTTATCTTAATTTGTAGTGGTGGTTGAGGTTGATATAAATGAATAAGTGTAGTTAGTTTAGTTTGAGGTTTATTATGATTTTTCTTATTATCAACATGTGTAAGTTTGCTTGTCAAAAAAAAAAAGAGTGATGCTACTCATACATTTTA
>JAOYMZ010074283.1:0-11934 GCA_025802335.1 Pinguicula primuliflora | reverse complement strand
CTTGGGTTAAGTAGTCCTAAATAGGGTTTTAGAAATTTCCGGCGACGAAGTCGCCGGAAACCGGACCAAAGCATGGAGCTATTAATCTACAATGTATAAGCTTTCCAATGGTGCAACCAATTTTGACAATGGATAGTGGTGGGTATGGGTTGTGCACGATTGTGC
Source organism: Pinguicula primuliflora (assembly GCA_025802335.1). Taxonomy (NCBI): domain Eukaryota; kingdom Viridiplantae; phylum Streptophyta; class Magnoliopsida; order Lamiales; family Lentibulariaceae; genus Pinguicula; species Pinguicula primuliflora. The sequence goes on along the minus strand of JAOYMZ010074283.1, from coordinate 11,769 downwards.
ACAAAAGGGGCTGTGCAAAAGAGCCTGACCCATAGTATATACATAATCATTGTTTGGTATTGTTTCACACTGTATTTTATTTATAAATTTATCACATTTAATTGAAATATATATTAAAAATAATAAAATAAATTAATTTGTGTTTAATGGGTTGATCCTGATGGGTTTTAAACTGGTCTATATTTTCGAAGTGTTGGATTTACCTAACCCGTTTACAAAACAATCCAACCTAGCCCGACACATAATAGTAAAACATGTGGGTTGAGTTGCAAAGTACAACCTATTAACCGAAAAAATAGGTTAGCTTTGCTCGGTCCACCCGTCTGATGACCTCTAGACGTCATGCGAATTATAAATCAAACCAAATGGTATGACCTCAACCCGGATTCCCGAGACATTATGGCGGGTTTGGATGCTCATCCCGAGTCCAGGATGGGTCCAGCTCAGGAGCGTCCATGGTGGATCTAGTGTGGACGTGGCCCATCTCGTCCCACCCTATTGCCATTTATGCTGTTATCATTATAAATTGACACACACCATATACATAAGCCGAGACCGCAAGTTTTGAGTGTAAATAACTTTGGTAGCCCATATAAAAGTTAAAAGATTTTTTTTTTTGAAAGTTGAAATGTTTTACCTATATATATATAATTAGTTAGTATTTACAATATTTATAGGTCCAAATCATAGCCCAAATTACAGGCCCAAAAGCACTGTGATAGAATCATTCAGCCAAAATTCTACTGGGACGAAGATGGTGTTCTTCTTCTTTGCCTTTATCTTATACCAAAACCAAATTTTGAACTGGATTGTGTGAATATCAGCTTGGATTGTTGCACCTTCTCCGTTGAAAACCTATTGATTTCGTCAATTCCAAATCTGCCATGCGACAACGGACCATATTGCATTCCAGATGTCGTTCTTCACTCCTTGTGGTTTCAGCGATGAAAACTCTTTTTTCCGTCAGGCCCCTTGTGCTTGGATTTGTCAATTGCAGTCATCTGAGTACGTGATCCCACAACTCTATTGCCCCTTTGCATTCAACGAAGATATGTTCATTCGTTTCGATTTGGTCCTCACAGAAAGGGCAATTCACCAAATGCGATTCAATGATTATGTTGCGGCGATTCAGATTGTGCCTGTTCGGTAGCCTATCTTGTTTCAGCTTCAAGATGTGTATTGAAATTTTGCTTGACAGATACATGTTCCGTACTGCCTTTAACTTCAGCACAGTTTCAGTGTCAAATTGAGCTTCTTTCTTTTCAATTATTGCAATGTAACCTTCCTTTGTTGTGTACGTGCCTTGCCCACCTTGTTTATACCTCCATTGATCTGCTGCATTTTCCTGTAATAACATAATAGATAATAGATTTTTGAGGGTTTGCAAATCAATTTCCTCCAAGATGTTTAACTCTCTGTTCCATGTCTATTCATAGCACCATTCGTTGTCCTGCCATGAGCCACATTGATCAATTGTGTATCTTTTAGTCCTCATTTTCCTAAAAAGTCGTGGAAACCCGTGTGCTAGGCTCTCTGCTCCTGCCTATGGATCCATCCCGAACTTGATATGTTTCCCGTTTCCTGCTTTGATTGACCGTTGCGATGTGAACCACTCTTCTGTTAGTGTTAGTTGTAAATCTTTCCACCAGAATGAGTGTGATCTTGGACCTCGTCTTCTTCCTCTTTGCCTACTGTGAACCTGTTCCTCTTGTTGTAGCTCTTGTAGTCCTCCAATTTGTAATCTTCCTTCTTGTGCATATTTGGACCATAGTACTTGTATGCAAATATTATCTTCCTACAGTAGGATACGAGCACCCCATTTTCCTAATAATGATCTATTGAAATCATTCATGTTTCTAATTCCCAAACCCCCCTGTCTTTAGACAGATAGATTTTCTCCCATGAAAACCAATGAACCTTTTTCTTATCTCGTGTCTCACCCCAAAAGAAGTGCCTAAAAAGTTTTTCTAGCTGGTTTAAGACGACTCTACGGGCTCTAAGGTAAGACATATAGTAGCACGGAAGAGCAGATAGAACAGAATTAATGAGAACACAACTTCCACCAACAAAAAGTATTCTGTTTTCCCACTTTTGCAATCTATTTGTAGCCTTCTCCACCATTGGAGACCAGGTTGAGCTCAGCCTTGGGTTGGCACCAATTGGAAGATCCAAATATCTGAATGGTAGTATTCCTACTCCACAATTAAGAAAGCTGGCCATCTCCTTAATCACATCTTGTGAAATGTTCATCCCTACTAGGTTACTTTTTTCATAGTTTATTTTCAATCCAGATAGCATTTCAAAACATCTTAAAATAACCTGTAATCCTCATAAGTTCTTCCTAGATGCATGGCCAAAGAGTATAGTATCATCTGCGAATTGCAGATGCATTAATGGCACCTTTTGTCTTCCAATTAGAATTGGATCAATCAAATCCAATGTCATAGCTCTCTTGATCAATGCTGCCAAGCCCTCTGCAACCATAAGGAATAGGAACGGTGAAAGAGGATCACCTTGCCTAAGTCTTCTCGTAGGATAAAACATATCAGAATGACAGTCATTTATAAGAACTGTAGTAGCTGCAGAATGTAGGCATGCTTTTATCCATAATCTCAACTTTTTTGGAAGGCCTAACTGTTCTGCCATGTTGTCAAGAAATTGCCAATTAACGCAGTCATATGCTTTCTCAAAATCGATTTTTAGAATCACAGTCGGCTCCTTTGTTTGTTTCAATTCTAAAATTGCGTCACTTGCTATTATTACTCCATCCACAATCTGTCTTCCTCCCACATAGCCTGTCTGATGTTGTGAAATAACCTCTGCAAGCACTTTACTCAATATGCCTATTAGCACCTTAGAAACTATCTTGTAAGCTGGGTTTATAATAGTGATTGGACGATAATCTTCTACTATTTGTGAGCAAGATTTCTTTGCCAAAAGAAATATGTTCGCTACATTTCCTCTTTTCACAATTCTGTAGTTTTCATAGAACTCATGCATCATTGCCATGATATCTTCTTCCATAATATGCAGGAATTGTTTAGTAAAGGCAAAATTTAGACCATCAGGGCCAGGAATTTTCTGCCTTCCACACTGCTCTATAGCCCTTCTGACTTCCTCAAGAGAGAAAGCCTCGGTTAGATTCTGTCTTGATGCTTCAGTTAGCCTTGAGGTCATCCCAGGCATTAGGATTGGCCCCCCGTTGTTTGATTATGTAAATCTAGACTTGAAATGCCGCAGGAAACAGTTTTTAACAGCAGTTACTTCATCAATCCATACACCATTTTCAGTGATTCCATTTATCGTATTCATTTTCTTTCTTGAGTGTACCATTCTCTGAAAATATACTGAATTGACATCCCCTAATTTGATCTAGTTGTCTCTGGATTTCTATTTTGCCTTACTTTCTTCTCTTATTTCCAGTAAGTTGATCTCTTCTCTCATTTCATAGATCATTGTTGGTACAAGATTTAGAACACTGTTTTTTGCCTCTTTTTCAATTCCTGTCATTGCCATTGTCTGCTTTAGTTCTTCCAACCTGGATGTGTCTGCCTCCAATCTATTTTTGTTCCATTGGTGTATAAAAGTTAAAAGATGATACAAACAACAACAATGAACATTGAATCTCATAAATGCTACCCAAATAAAAATGGTTGAACATCCCATGTGTGGGTGGTGAAGGGCCCTTGTCAACAAAATTAAGGATGCTGCCTCCGACAACTTGCAGCAAAATACAACTTGTGCCTACAAAATTCTTCAATTTTATTTTCATTTTCCCACGACCCTACTCAGCCCTAAGAGTATATCCGAATTTTTTTCTCGGTGGGCTTTATTGTTTTGTTCTTGTATTTGGAGTTGAGGTCATCATATCAATAGCTTCAATATCCTTATAGATTTGGTCCATTTAATGTTTGTCATACTAGTAGCTTCAATAAAAATAAATAAATTGATTTTAGTGGAAATAAATTGCACAAGAGAAAGTCTAGGCCAACCGAGATAAATTCATTAAGCCTCGAGTAAAAAAATAATTAAAATAGTTATAGGAGTTTTTTTTTGATGAGTAAATAGTTATAGGAGGTGAAAATAAAATTAAGACCAATTTCGGAATTCTGATATCGAGATTGTTTAGGAACCGCTACATTTTAACTTTGGCGTTCGAATGATAGTTTTTAATGTCAGAGTTAAATTCGTTGCTCTTAAAATCTATATTTAAAAGGGTTTAGTTATTTGGGAGACAAAGTCGCCAAAATCAGAATCCATCGGATTCGGAAAGATTTCAATATGACGATTTCAAAAAAGGTGACAAATTTTTTTGCCGACCCAAAATCGGCGACAAAAATACTAGACTTTCCCATTCAGAAATGCTTAGACTTACACACTACCTACAGCTAGAGCTTCGTGGATATCAGTATCAGAAACCAAAGAAAGAGTATAAATCGAACGGAAATTAGAAGCGTGTGAAAGGACACCGATAGTGCGTGTTTTCGCCAGAGCTTTCGAGAGAAATCTCTTTTTTTTTACGGTTAAATTTAGGGGCAAATATGAGATTAGGATGAACGAGGATAGAATAGTCTTTTTCTTTTGTTGAGCGTAGTGGGGAGGTGTCTATGGTTGGTTGGCCCCTGTGGCGTACTCAGAGGTCACAATTGACGCTGTCCTCCAGCCACCTTAAGTGTCACGTGTTCCAAGCTTGAAATGCAGGTAGTAGAATTAATGTCAAAGACCACAAAGAAAACAAACGAAAACCACCACACGACGGGTTATGGCCAGAACAAATGGACCAGTAGCCTATTCAAGATTTTTTACAGGAGGATAAAAATACTCAAATTTTATATAATTTATATTAATAATTATTATTATTTAAATAATATAAATGAAAAAAATAATATACAAAATAATTATAATTAAATTTATAATTCTTCTATATGGCCGCTCATAGTCTTGACACCGCTACATAATACCATCATGCTAACTTGTCCAAAAAATCCCTTTCAATAAAATTAACTAAACAAGCTGTTAACTAACTATTTATCATTCTATTCCGTAGTTGCTAATGACAACAACTCTCATGTTTCTGAATAACAACTCTCTTGTTTCTGAATAACAACTCTTGAGGGTTGCTGTTGAGAGTTGCTGTTGAACAGGGAAGAGGGGACTATGCAGTGAGTTCCAGTGCCCTCGTGGCACTGCAGGATTGGTCGGTTAGCGGGCCCGTGCAAAGATCTTGAACACCGGCTCACATGCCACACCAATCCCACAGTGCCCATGGGCACTGCATAGTGTGTGGTGGGTTTCCTCACCGCACACCCCAAATCCGTTGAATAGTATCGTGAGAGTTAAAACAAAACCCCCCATTTTGGGATCTACCAGATCCAATTGAACAAAAAAAAAGTTAAAACTACTACATTCATGAGCTGAGTTAGATGAGTATATGAATACATATATATTCAACTTTCAAATAACAGCATCTCAATTGAATTTAACACATAAATAATTTATAGAACAATAAAATATGACACAAATTATGTATGACGATTGATACAAGAGAAGAATTTTCTTTTCTAAACACAAGAGGCAATCACGCAGACGTAGTTTCATAGAAAGATTTCAACTTCAAAGAAAAATAAAAACATTTCTATTAATACATTTATTTAAAATATAATATTTTTATTCATTAAAATATAATATATTTAATTAATTTAAATATAATATTTTTAATTATTTTTAGATTTTTTATGCGAGACACATGTCCCCTCGAGCCCACCGCGTCCGCCACTGAAATGGACCACTTGAATGTTCGATGAATATTGTGTTGCCAAGCAACAACCAACAGATTGTTTGTGTCATGATCGGCCACATCTGATTTGTCAAGTATGACTATTGTATTGCAATACCTAACTCCATTTAGTTCCATAATAACTAGCCACACACACAAAAAAGAAATATATAAATATATATATATACAAAATCTTCATATGCTCAGTCCTTGCGTGCTCAGTCCGTACTCAACTTCTCGTAGCACTATCCGTTTTCGAAATTGATCATACCATTGGAAAGATTATACATTGTAGATGAAAATACACATGCTTTGGTCCAGTTTCGACGACGTTATCACCGTTTAATGGAGGGTTATGAATACCCTTGAGTTAAGTAGTCCTAAATTGGGTTTTAGAAATTTCCGGCGACAAAGTCGCCGGAAACCGGACCAAAGCATAGGGATTTTCATCTAGAATGTATAAGCTTTCCAATGGTGCGACCAATTTTGAAAACGGATGTTGCTACGAAAAGTTGAGTACGGACTGAGCACGCAAGGACTGAGCATAAGAAGTTTACCCACATATAATACAAATATTTAAAAACTATATGTAAAAAAATTTTAAAAAACACAATTCAGGCACAATATGCTATATAAATTGCTAAAAATATTTTTGAATATAATATTTTAAATATTTTATAATATTTTTTTAAATATAACTATTTTAAAAATCAGGAAAATTTTTATAAAAATTATATTTTTATTTTTTTAAAGTTTTTAAGATTTTATTAAATTTGTAACGGATTTTTTTTTTAAATTTTTATGGAATTTCTCTGTCTTTTTATTATTTTTGCAAAATTGTAATTTTTATTTTTTATGGATAATTTAATTATTTTTTTATTTTTGCATATTTTTTAATATTTTATGTTTAAATTTTTTGTATTTCATCTATTAAGAGTAGGATGCAGTTATTTAGTTTATTCATTATTTGTATAAGTATTAATTTATTTTGGTATGTATATAATGCATGGTTAGGGTAAATAGTTATTTCAGTTATATTTGCTTATCGTTTATTATTATTATTATTTTGTATTCAATCACTATTACTATTATTTTTAATTTTTTTTATTTTTTCAATTTTTTTCAATTTTTTTGAGCTGATGGTCTCCACAGAAACAATCTTCTCATCCTGTTGAGGGGTGGAGGTATGATTGCGTACATCTTACCCTCCTCAGACCCTACCTAAATGCGGAATTTACTGAGTATGTTTAGTTTGGTTTGATTTGGTTTATGTTTAAATTTTATTTTTTTATTTTTATTAAGGGTATTTAAGTCTTTTCACTGTTAATTTTAATTAAAATAAAATAAAAGAGCGCGTTAACATTTTTTTTAAACCACATGGGGTAAATGTTCAGGTAAAGTGACTTTAGCCCAAACCACAGGGAGTAATGTTACTTATACCCTTTTTTGTGACACTATTTTTTATGTCCCTGGCCCTTTTGTCCCGGGCCCTGTACACCAACTAAAATTGCACCACGTGGCGCAATTTTAGTTAAAATAAACTCGCAATTTGGGAGTTGGGAGGACTCACCCAGCTCCCTCCCTCGCTTTCCCTCTGTTCTTTATTAATATAGGAACAAAAATATACTATAACTCATCCCAAACCATAAACACACCTATAAATCCTAAGAAGTTAATGCTATAAACTATATATTTCAATTTTATAAATTGTATAATCTAATTATAAAATATTACTATTGATTATATATTTTTTACTAATTATTTTATATTTATTACTAATAAATTTGTACTTATTATTAATAATATAAAACTAATCATTATTACCAAAGGGCCATTGTATCGGAGTCGGTATAAACCAGCCCCGGTACACGAACCATTTCTCATTTTTTAAATTCTTTATATGTCAACTATCATCATCACATTAGTAAAAAAACAAATAAAAAATGTGATTGTGATACTTGTCATATAAAGGAATTTAAAAATAATATCCCAAAAAAGTATAAAAGTAACATTATTTTTATTGTATATACTTATCACAATCTTATAGAGCACAACTGATTAGTGAGGAGAATGAATGTTATGAATGGTATCTCTTGAGTCTTTCCCATTCACTTTCCAATTTTAGGGAGAACTATCAGGAAAAATGACCCTAAACCAAGGTTAGATCTTGGTTTATGTATTCACTTGGCCGCTTAAGATGAAGAACGAATGCTACTAATAGTATCTCTTTTCCTCACTTTTCAATTTCATGCACAACTCTTTTAATGATATTTGTATATAATTTATTGAAATTAAAATTTGACACATTTTAATTTACACTCACATCCCGTATTCGTCATCGAAAATGTTATATGAAAAATTAATATACCAAGAATCGAAAGTCATATGCACCGATTGGATTTTGGTGACTTGATCACTGTTAATTCTGTTTCATTTTTTCTCCTAGAGTTAAATAATCCTCATTTAGGGTTTAACAATTATTGGTGTCGAGCCGCCGGAACTTAGGGTTGACAATTTGGACCCAACCTGATGGGTCGACCCATTGGGTCGGGTCTAGAGCAGGGGATGGGTGACCTGTCCCGGACCCGCCCAGCTTCTTAATTGGTATAAATATTTTTTATTTTTATTTGTAATTTTTATACTCTGAATATTATTTTTTAATATATTTTTTGTAATATTAGTTAAAAAATAATTACTTATCCAAAAAAGAGTTTAAAAAATAATTATGATTGGGTATGGAGCGGGTTTAACGCGACCCGTGGATCCGTTCTCCACAGGGCGTGTCGGGTCCAGGTCCATCCTCTGGGCCAACAGGGCGGGTCTGGGCAGCTATGTGCCAACGAGGCAGGTTTGGGGCGGCTCTAACCCACCCCGCCCCCTCCTTTGTCATTCCTATCGGAACCCCAACGAAACATGAGTTTTTGATCACTGATAAATCATTTTTTCATTAATCGGAATTTAAAGTGTGACAAATTTTAGTGTCAATAAATAGTGTACAAATAGCATTGTCCGACTATTATTGACTGAGCTGTGCTAGTTGTACTACAACTAAACCGAACAATTGGACCGAATTAGTGCAAACTTAGTACAGTAACACACTTTGGTGTGTGTGATTTGGGTCCCGCTCCCATATTTTGAACTGTTCGTTTTCGATGTAGTACAAGTATCCTTTCTCTTATTGACCAGTTCACTTGATTCAAGACCCGACCAAGATTAGATGCCCACTCGATAAACTGGTGAAATATATAAACGACAATGAATCATCGTATGCTATATATTTTTATCTGGCACCATAGTGATAATAATTTAAATGGGCGTGCTAGGTGTACTGGGCCCGGTACACCCAGGAGTAAGCTGCCACACAACTGCTGAAATTTTGAAAATTTTTAGCTCCTCCAAGTTTCGAACTCAGATCCCCTCCTCTTCTCTCACCCGCATGCCAAGCTCCACTACCATCTCGGCTACCTTGTTGTTTTGATTATATAAGAATAAATATATACTATAACCCACAAAACATCCAAAAAATATATATATAAATCACAAAATAAATTGAAATTTTTAATACTATAAAAATCACATAAAATCATAAAAACCTAAACCCTAAATCAAATGTCTAAATTACGGCGACTTTGCCGCCAAAAAAAATCTAAAACCATATTTAGATGTTATAAACCTAAGGGCTAAATGTTATAAACATAAGAGTTGCATGCTATAAATTCATGGGCTAAATGCTATAAACCCTAGAGCTAAATGATATAAACCATGAGGCTAAATGCTATTTTTCAAAATTAATATTACACCGGCTTCGCCGCCGTAAAAATCTAAAATTTTATCCTATAAACTCTAAGAACTTAATGTTATAAACTATAAATCATATATTTTAATTTTATAAACTGTATAATATAAATGTATAAAATATTATTAATTATTTTATATTTATTACTAATTAATTTATATTTATTACTAATTAATTTATATTTATTATTAATAATTTAAAAAAATTGATTATTACAAAATGGCCATTATACCAGGACTGGTACAAACCTGTCCCAATATATATGTTCCATTTTTCTAATCTAAATTGAAATTTTGTGTATGAGACGAACACAAGACAATTAAAAATACTAGAATCTATGCAAAATAATATAATAATGAAATATTACATTGACCATTAAGGATCATACCCTTGGCACCATACTGATAGTAGTGGAAATTGAAATTTTAGCTATGAGATGAACACAAAACAATTGAAAATACCAGAATTTATGCAAAATAATATAATAATGAAATATTACATGAGATCATTAAGGTTCATACACTTGGCAGCAGTGGCGAAGCCATGATTTACGGAAGGGCCACAGTTCCCTTTTTTTGGCACAGAAAGGCAATGTCATGTATGTATCTAGACGAGTAATTTTCAAGTGCCGAATGACACCCTACCGTGCCGAATATGCATCTTGGCCGTCGGATTACATAATAAAAACATTGCTTACGGTGGCGAAGCCGCCGAAAAAATTTAAAACCCTATTTAAATGTTATAAACCCAAGAGCTAAATATAAACCCAGGGCTAAACCCTAAAAACCCAAGGGCTAAATCCTAAAAACCCAAGAGCTAAACCGTGGTTGTGTCTCGACCGTCGGATGCAGATCCGATGGCCGAGGATGCATATTCGGCACGGTAGGGTGCCACCATTCGGCATTTGAAAATTTGTGCTATCTAGACTTTGACAACCAGGGTTGCTCAAGTCGTTTTATACCTACTTAGATGCAAATGATACTATACCCAATGGTATCTTTTTTTTTAGCAAGGCATACCCAATGGTATCTAATATTACGATTCCAACAAAGGCAATCGGAATTAGTTACACCATTGGAATGCTTATACATTAGAGATCAAAAGTCTCACGCTTTATCATGGTTCCAATAATTTCCTTGTCGATAATTTCGTTTCACTTCTTTTCTTTGGTTAAGTAGTCCTTTATTAGGGTTTAAAAATTTTCTGGAATGAAGCCGTCGAAACCACACCAAAATATGAGATTTTTGATCTTCCAAAGCAATATAATATAGGGTCTAAATTGCCAAAAAAAACATTTTATTGGACAAAAAATGCGAGTCACACTATTCAAATTTCAAAGTGTTCAATGTTGCATATGGTATCATGCATATTCATAAAAATTGGGTGAATTTGCTTAGTATCAAATTGATATTTTTACCAACATATTTTTTTAGTCATCTCATTTAGCGTCATTTGTCGACCGGATGGGATACGGAGTTATAAGTCACCAATTTTGAAGCGAAGACTTCCTCCACCACGATCTTCGATGCTCACACTTCAATAGAGTTTTTGGCAGCGCCACCCTCTTTTTACCCAAACCAACAAACTCACTCTCTGATGCCCACACCTCGATGCAGTTCTTGGCGGTGGAGTACACTACAATTCAATCACTGAGAGCCTAACCGGAAAATCTAACTCTGCGAGTTACCCACCTCTTGTAGCGGCCTCTCCGCCTCATCTATGTATCTTCACTCAAAATTTTCTTTTCCTCTTGTGGTGGCCTCTCTGACTCAGAGTTTTTTTAAATTCATTTTTTGTCTTTTTTTTTTCAGGGGGCACGTGCCCCCCAAGGCCTGAGTAGCTTCGCGCCTGCTTGGCAGGTGTGTCCTTTAATTTTGGATATTGCGACTACTCACTTTTTTTTAGAATAGCATTTGCGGCTACTCACTAATCACTATACACCCATATAAAGTAGACCTGTAAATTTGAAACTGTACCGCCGGTTCGGTCCGGTTAGGTGGTCCGAAAAATACCGGACCGTGGTTTGGCAATTTAAATTGCCAAACAGCGCACATTTTTATTTTTATTTTTTTTAATTGTGCAAGAGCCATTTGGCTGCAATATACAAACGGCTGTTGCAGCTGGTTCAACGGTTCTTAGAGCAATCATTTATTTTTTTATTTTTTAATCAATTAATTTAACTATAAATATCCCATTC
>JAOYMZ010074272.1:0-11934 GCA_025802335.1 Pinguicula primuliflora | reverse complement strand
TTGCTCTTTCTCACATCATGTTTGCAGATGATCTGGTTCTCTTTGGTGAAGCGTCAATTAGGCAAGCCTTGATGATTTAACAAACACTAGATATTTTCTCTGAGCATTCTGGTTTGGAGATTAACAGGGCAAAATCTAGTATTCTACTGTCCCCCAGAATTTATCAACAAATGGGCCGTTCAATTAGTGATATACTTCATATTCAATCAGTGACGGATTTTGGAGAGTATGTAGGAACAGGTATTCATCAAGGTCGTCCTAAACGTAGCCACTATTCTAAATTATTGGGAAAGATTCAGAAAAAAGCACAAGTATGGAATGCACAATGTATATCTATGGCGGGAAGGGTAACTCTATGTCAATCTGTATTAGGATGTTTGCCAACTATATCATGCAGTCTTCATTGCTACTCAAATCTACAAGTGCAGACATTGATAGAATTCAGAGATCTTTTCTTTGGGGTGCAAATTCTGGAGATCGAGTCTATCATCAAGTGGCATGGGACACTGTATGTCAACCGAAGACACGGGGTGGTCTTGGATTGCGTAAAGCTAGGAATAATAATATTGCTCTTTTATTGAAGCTAGCTTGGGAGTTGATAAGTCCATGCCAAAAATTATGGAAGTGCCTATTCATTGCAAAATATAATTTACAGTCAGTGAACTTGTCTCAAGGTTTCCCAAAAATCTTGGGATCACCTCTGTGTAATCAACTTCAAGCTATATGGGAGATTCTCCTTTCTGGATGGCATATTGGAAATGGTTTAACATGAAAATTTTGGGTTGATTCATGGCTGCCTTCGGGAATCATTCTAGCTAATTAGGTAAGTATTACTGACCCTTCTTTTAATTTAGATGATCTCATCGTTCATTATGTTTTACCTTCAGGACAATGGGATCTGATTAGGATTTCTCAGCTCCTTCCAACTTCAATAGTTGAGGAAATACATACAGTCCCTCCCCCAAATGAGTTAGCGCCACCTGATAGACAAATTTAGCGTCCATCACCTAAAGGAAATTTCACAGTAGCCTCAGCTTATGAATGGGTTTCAGCTATGCAGTGGGACTATCCATCTCATAATTGGAAGCTAATCTGAAAATTGAATGTACCTGAGAGAATCAAATTATTTTTATGGAAAGCAATTAGAGGTGTTTTGTGGACAAATCAAGAACGTTTTCGGCAAAAATTATCTGATTCTGCTCAATGTCATCTTTGTAATCAATTTGAAACAGTGCTTCATATCATGCGCGATTGCTATAGAGCTCGCATTGTTTGGCATATGATAGCGGGAAATCTACCAGATCTCTTCTAGCAAGAGGTAAATCCAGCTCTCTGGTTTTTGAACAATCTAACAACAGATCATTTGCAGGTTGGAAATGCCTGGAGTACATATTTTGCAACAGCATGCTAGATGCTTTAGTCCTCTCGCAATTTGGAGATCTTCTGTGATACTCCTGCTGTTACTAAAAGCCTAGCCACCAAGATCAAGTCTTTTGCCAATGAAACTCAAAGAATCTTTCAGATTGCTGAGCGCAAGCAACCCTCTCGGGTTACATCTGCCCAGGGTTGCCTGGTTCAAAGAACAGAATTGGTAGCAACTCAGTCCAGTAATTTTAGTATCAATGTTGATGCTGCAGTTTCCCAGCTAACGCATAAGGCTGGAGTGGAAGGTATTTTACTTGATCAGCAGGGTAAGCCACTGCTCACTTTTGCACAAAAGATTGGAGTGTGTGCAGCTTTGTCAGCTGAGCTTTGGGCTATTATACATGGATTACAAATTGCTCTACAGTATGGGATCAAAAACCTCATATGTTATTCAAATTCAAAGGTAACTGTGACGATGATTCAAAATGATGACAATAATATCGATGTGAATCCATATATCACAAAAATTGAGGGATTAAAACTACGCTTTGACAGTGTTATATTTTGCCACCTGCCGAGATTGGAGAATCAACATGCTGATGGATTGACCAAAGCAAGTCTCACATTCACAAATTGGGAGACTCATATAGAGTTGATTCAGGATAGGTCAGTTCAGTTCCCTCACTTTTTTTTATCCTAGTAAATTTAGTAATGAAGTTGATCCTATTGTCATGTTTCAACAAGGATCTGACTATCATTTTGATCCTCAGCGAAAAATTTTGTAAAACATTATGATTTTGATGAATTAGGGCTCCGGAATAAAAAAAAAGTCCAAAACCGAAGCCCATTTTTTCAGTTTTCCACTTTGGATTTCACACAAGAAGAAGTCTATAATTTACAAGTCAACCCCTGGGGGTAGCCACGTAATTTCATGATGAGGCCAGGTGGGCATACTGCATACACCTCCCAATTCCCGTGCCCTCTCGTCTCCAGTGGCCAATGTTAAGCGTTCGCTCTCTCATCTGCATTCTCTCTCTCCCTCAGACACACACACACAGGACTGCAGACTCGTGTGCTCTGGCCACTATCTGCGGCGATAATAGAAAAAGCAGCAGACACACACATCAGGCTTTTCACGTTAGTTTTCGTTGATCAGATCAGAGAGGTAAGCTGTTTCGTTGACGAACTGTTAAAATTCTCGTGTTCGTCGGCTCAATTGATAGGTTCGTTCTTCTGATCTGGAGATTACTTTTTCTTTCAGCTTTGAAAACTGGAATTAAAAGAGGAATGATTTGTGGGTTCGTTAATTGCTTTACTTAGTCTCCCTTTTAATGAAGTATTGGTGCGGATCGATGCCCCCTTGGATTTCTCGGTTAATTGACTGCATGGGGTCAGTTTTTCCTACCTCTCTCTGACTGTTCTGTCATATGCGGTCAGTTTTATCTACATCTCTGACTGTTTTGTCTCGGTGTGTGATTCTTGCGGAGGTTGGGTGGCTGTTGGTGGATTGTTAATTTGTTTAACTAGAACAGCACGAGATACAGCTTCAGAAGATTTGTGGCACACTGAATTGTATCCAGCTATTCTTGCCTTTCTTGAGTCTTGTGTTAAAAGATTTTCAAGAACTCGTTGCACCTCTTGTTGCCTAGATTTCCCTTTATTTTCTAGTGATTCTTAGAAAAACAAGTTATGAAACTTAGTTGCAACTTCTTTACACGTATTTACTGTATGGTTGCGTTTTAACATACCCAGCATCAAGCATGCTTAGTTAAAGGAAAGAATAATAGAAGAATCTGGATAGGATATTAACTTTTCTCGAGCTGCAAATCTGGATAGGATATTAACCATTAAATTAGCTATTAGTTCTTTTTTCCATTTGGAATGCTTATTTTGCTTCGAAAATTAAGCCACAAATGATCAATGTGTTTGAGATTAATGTTCTTTGTTTCTTTACGATCACCCTGCATCATTATCTTTTCACATTAATCTTTACCTGTAGCATTATGTGCCCCCTATGTAATTGCATTCCGTGAGTTTAATGTTAGCATCCAGAAAGATACTTTGTGAATATATGAAAGGAAGTTTGTTTACTATGTGATCAAGTGGAAGAGAGCTTATGTTACTTGAAAGCATTTAAGGATATCCTTTTACTTTTTCTCTTTTGATCAGCTATGAGGTTATTTATGGAAATAAGTACAGAGGTACTAATTCAGAAAGTGTTTCTTCAATCGTTTTTATTGCTTGAAGTACATGTTTGTCCTTATGAACTCCGAACATTTTATTTTCTTCAACATGTTGTGTAAATTTGCATTTCGTAGTGATGATATTCTGTAGCTTATGGATATCTTATGTCTTGGTTTAATTGCTATACTGGCGTGGACTTCATTGACTCCACACGCCTGGTTATTGTAAGGTTGAAGGTTTGATGTTACTTTTTCTTGTTTACATATTGAATCTGTGCTATATTCAAACATTAACTGTCATGAAATTCTGATACACTAATCATTTGTATGGTTACAAACCTAATTTGTAACAGAGCAGAGGTTGTCTTGGACGTTGTACGAAACCACCACTTGTAGTTTCCGTGGACGAGCCAACCAAGGGACTGAAAATCCAAGGTCAGCGTGTGAAGAAACGCAGTCTTACAGAGGACTTCTGGAGCACCAGTTCAGGAAATATGGATAATAGTGCATTTCAGTCCCATAGAAGTATTTCATCAATCAGCATTTCGAACCAAAACTTCGACAGTCAAACTAGCAGCAGCACAAGCAACCCTTCTGAATTTGTAAATCATGGCAAGCATTTCTACATTATCTAGTCCTTAACCCTTTCTGTTCTGTATTATTTTGTTCCAATGATTAATTTGGGACCCTACTAACCTCCTATAAAACTTTTAACATTTTAAGGACTTCTTCATTGGAATCAAATACGACTGCAGTGGGTTGGAACTAGTGGATCTAAAAAACGCGCTGAATCACAAGATCCCAAACTGAGGTGAATTCCGATTCCTCCAAATGGAATATAGCAGCAGTTTATTGATGAGCATAATATATAAGTATGCAGAAAAAACATAGGTCGATGTACATTTCCACTCCATTCCTGCTGCTTTTCGTTTGTTAGATGTCGTTAAATCTCGTGTTTTATTACCTTATTTGCAGTTGGAATGCAACTTATGAGACTTTGCTCGGTAGTAATAAGCCCTTCACACAGCCGATCCCCTTGACGGTTAGTTTGCTAAGAGTACAAAATCCATGCTCATTTCTCTTTATTCTATTGTGAACTTTATCTTGACTCCATCAACAGGAAATGGTGGAGTTCCTGGTCGATGTGTGGGAACAAGAGGGTCTTTATGACTGATTGTCAAAAAGTTTGCATAAACACAAGGAATAACAAACGTTGGTTTTGCACTTTCAAGCTTCCAAAGTGCAACAATTTGTAATTAACTGCCGTGTCTTGTGTTGGCCTTATGTTTATGCTCTCTGCTTTCTGTAGGAGCCCTTCTAAAGATTATGAGCTCATGCAAACCTATAGAGACCGTGTGTTGAAATTCTTATCCGGTGTTGGAATTTATCAAGGGTTCAATTTTTTTGAGATTTTGGCAGTTTTCTTTTTTTCATCCTATAGATAATGCCAACTTGTTCTTTATAGGTACAATTTGCACCACAAAGGAACACGCCTTTCACATGGGTATTGTGTGGCATGTGGGACCCACAACTATGTGAGACAGGTGTGTATTTGTGTGCCAAAAATATCGTGCTGTATAGCATGAGTGAAGGTCCATTTTGCGTGGTTTTCCTTGTATAACGCTAGTAGTATAGGCTAGTCATTGTTGTTACTACTGCTTAAATGAACCAGTAGAGTTGAAATGAATGCTAGATTCAATGATCATGGCATTTGCTTATGTCAATAGCAAAATAATCCAAATCTGTAACACTATTTTTTTTAAGAAAAATGTTAATGGTACTCTCTAATTTGACTTATGTAAAATCAACCGGTGTCTTGATATCTTAACAGTTTCAAGGCAGACCAAAAATTTCACTCGACCCAGATCAACAGATTCAACATGAGCAGCAAACTTCAACTTGATAAAAGCATATGAGACTGAACATAGTAAAATTCCATTGGAATCCCTGCTGCACTTCCCTCTATCTCCTCATCATAGGCTGAAGTAGAACTTATTCAAGCATCTGGTTTCATATTAGATGATCATGGTATCCATAGCCATCGAAAATATACAAACTATGACAGTGAACACTTATGTAAACCTCATACCGCGACAGCATCCCGCACCAGAACTTGATGTTCTCCTTGGTCAGGTTCCTCAACTTTGTGATTCTCCATGAGCTCAGCAGCAGCAGCTACCTCAAGGGTTTGTGAATCAAGAGCGGCTTCACTTATTTCCTCAGAGAGACCATTCAGGAAAACTACGGATTCACCTGTTTCTTTAGAAGCAGCAACGGACTCACGAGATTTGCCACCCTTCTTTTCCTCGGACAAGTTGGTCTTCTGAGATGGTAGCTTGGGAAGAGACTGCCTCGGAGGCTTCTTGACAACAGACACAGATGATGCTTTGACGACTTTCTCATCCAAGCTTAACCTAGCTGCATGGAGATGGGGACCGTTTTCTTCGGAGTCTGCAGTGGGTGAACTCTTCTTCCGACCAAGCTTTGGAGATTTGGCTCTGGTAGTAGGTATCTACATTATGATTAATGGACAAAGAATAAGGTATCCTAGAAAGGTAAAGTAATTACATGTACATGACCATATCTAAAACTACCAAAAAAAAGCAGGAGAAACGAGCATTATATCCTCTGTTCGAGAAAATGGTTGCCTAGGCGCTAGGATGTCGCCCTCCGCCTTGCCCGAACTCCCTCTTAGACCGCTTATAAGCCCGCTTAGGCGGGCGCACTGCGCCTAGGCGCTGAGCTATCCCCGACCGCTTAGGGTCCGCCTAGCACTTTCTCGAACAGTGATTATATCTCTCCAATACAGAGTCAAATCCACAACTAGAGAATCAAGTTACCTTTTTCAGTTCCACCTTGGCTGGGGGAGGTTCCTGATAGAAGCTTGGCATGGGTGTAGCTTTGAATGCCAACCTCTTTCTCAGTTGTTTTATCTCGGCGTCCTGGGACTCCTATTTACCATATATGAATAAATTATGACTTAACGTACCATCATTAAAGCTGTAGTACTACAGACAAGTACCAACCTTAGACTTTGCTTGCATATTGTTTTTCTCGGCTTCCTTTGCCTGAATCTTTTCCTCCAGTTTAGTATAAAACTGTCAAAACATAATTTAAAAAAAAATAAACTTTTCAAGTCCAGATCGTGAAAGAGATAGGTAGGGGTGGACTCCGTTAAAGGACAAAGTGCATACCTCTTTTCTTTTCTCGGCCCTTTCATTGCACCTAAAACTGAAATCATATGCAGGAAGAGTACCTAGTTTTCTGGACTTTTCATCTCCAAGAGGAGAAGTACTAAGATGTTGTCAAGGATACAAAATACACCATATGACTCATCCATCAGTATCAAAGAAGAAGATGGGAGTTTACTAAAATTTCTAGGATACGGTGATGACTGTAAGATCTCATCAGCTGTGGGGGCAAGGCTTTTCTGGATGGCCTTAAGCTTTGCTTTCTCACTATCGCCAAGAAAACGCAGTTTTCAAATCATGTAGGAGGTCAGACAAATATACATTTTTCTCAATAGATTATTATGGAAATATGAAATACTAGTCAAGCTTAGCATGTTGTTAAGTTTCAGGAAAAAAACATTGAGATCAGATATATTAAGGTATGAGTAGAAAAGATAGCATACAGCAGTGCATCAGGCTGTTCTAACTTTGTGAAAGATGTGGCATCAGGCAGTCCATACTGCATTAAGATAACAAAAGTATCATCTCAGAGAGCCAGGGAGAAAGTAGATAATAGCCAGATAGAAACAAAAAATTTATGTCAAGATTTCGAAACAGTTTTCAAGCCTTGCCTCAGAGTTATTCTGAACAGATGATGCTCTTGAGCTGTGCGCACCTCGCTTCTCGTCCAACATTTTATCTTTTATTCTAAGAGCACAAGCCTCTTTTGGGAGTGACTCAGACGTAATGGTACCATTTGAGGATTTGATTACCTCCTTGACATATTTGTTCTTGCTCAAACCTGGTGCTTTAGCAGGCATTGGACTTGATGGTTTCCGAATTTTGGCCCTTCCTGTACCTTTCAATGTTTTCAAGCTCTTCGAATCACCACAGTCTTCAACTCCGCACCCCTATCAGATAATTTGATTGTTAAAAGCACCACCTAAAGAATAAGTTGATTCTTAGAAGATCATACAATATGTTGAGCCATCTACCTTGGATTTGGAATCAGAATGGCTTTCTGGAGGCGAAGGAGATTTTTCAGTAATTTTTTTGGGAGAAGTTCCATCATCGTCCAACTTAAAAGAATCTTTAAGGTTCCTAATCAATCCTTCATCCAGATTACCAAAGGAATTACCATTTACTTTCTCCGAGATGGGGAGGTGTTCTTCAAGATCATATCCTTCCCAGTCATCCTCATTTCCAGATGCAGTAATGGCATTATCCACCTCCATTGAGCTCATTCTATCTAACAAAAGATAATAATTAACATAAGAGGTATCAAACCAGGAAATAAAACCACCCGAAACTGCCTTCTTCAACTATAGAGCATAATCATTTGCCTTTCAGTCTGAAAAAATATCAGTGTCAGGAGCAATCACATGAAAGAGGAACTTGGGAGGGCTAGCAATGTAGCGAAATCTTAACCTTCAAATATACAAACAGCAGCAAATATAGCAACCTAAACCAACACGATCACAGTAAATTAACACCAGCACCAAGAAATAGGCAGAAAAATTCAATATACGCTTAAAATTCTGTAATTCAAACACTTCTCTGGCAAAAACCCTTTCTGGAACTTTTATTATTGGAACGATAAGGAAACAATCAGGCCAAACGCCCCACCAAAATTACAAAGTACATTACCCAGAGTACAACAATGTAGCAGATCAATATATACTCGGTAGAAAATAACAATAACAACTTAGCTTACAGACCCACTTGGCAAAAGGACAACAATCAGGCGAAAATTACAGAATCATCTCCAGAACTAGATCTCCCTATACAGTGCAAGATCCCATCCTAAGATTCAGATTCAATAACCCATTTTTTCCAGCTCTGTGAAAAGAAGAAAGTAGCATCCAAACTAAAGCTACACATTTTCAACTACGCAAACCTCCATCTGAGGAAGTAGTACTGAATGGGAAAACCGGGAAGATACCTTTCGATAATGGCAAGTGCAGGGTATTGTCAGAATAGCATTAGAAAGATCTGGGAGAATCAATCTTAAACGGTTTCTCGAGTGTTCTGATTTCGGACTTGGCAGTTGAAGTTTTGAAATGATTTGAAATTCTTGGCTTCTTATTTAGCAGTAGTGTTCGTCTTGCTGTCTGTGTGGTTTCCTCGGGAGTGAAGTTGAACGAAATGGGAGGGGATTTGTCTGGACAAGTCAAAAAAATATTGTGGAAAGAAAGAAGAGTAGGGAGTCGCAGACAGTCCAACATATAAGGCCCACAAACACATACACGCGGAGAAAGGGCCCAGAAAACAAATGACATGAAAATGAAATCAAAGCCTATGTTTTTGAATGAATAAAAAAAAGGTGGCGGTGGCCGGTGGACGTGAAAGTGTCAGCCTGTCCTGTCCTGATAAGCAAAGCCCAAAAAAACTTCGGTGTATGTTTTGTGTGTGGTTGCGTTAGTGGACCACGTCGATCTTTAATTTGTGGGCTTCACCGCAGCCAATCACCCGTAGGCCAACAAATAATAATTTTTTTAATTATACCATGAAGGAGAATGATGAAAAAATGGTATAATTTGACCAAAATCGCACTTTTTATTATTTATCTTTTAATTATTTGTATATGTGGTTGTGATTATTGGTACATTATGAAGTTTAGTAATGGGTGAAAATAGAGAATACATATAATATTACCCAATACATTAATATAAACTAAGGGTCTGGATACTACGGGGATTCATTTTCATGTTTGATATTGATTACGTTGCATTTGATTTCAACCTTCTCGTTATAAACGTTTGTTTTCGTACAGTGTTTCTGTATAATTTGTAACGCACTGTTTCCGTACGCATTGATTGTGTACTATTGTATAGTTTAGTGAATGTGCCGTTACCATTTTACCCTTTTATTACAAAAAAAGAACAAAATAGTTTCAAACAAACATTCAAAAAATTCAAACAACAAGCATACTTCCAATAAAAATGAGGAACACTTCCAACACATCAAATAAAAAAATTTGAGTTCCATAGCAAACAAGAAATAAACAAGTTCACAATTTCCTAACAAAACAAACTGACAAACTAACACGGATCCAAACCAAATAAACTAAAGATTAGTTGTCCCTCAGATGAACTATGAAGTACGCAAGCCACTGTTCCTTGTTGTCTTTATCAAGAGCAGTGAAAATCTAGTAGTCGGCCTCTACTTCCAATAAGTGACAGACTACAACATCCTTTTGCCACAAGTTGTAGTCGTCGTAGGAATGAAGCTCGTCCAACAACTTCTTGGCCAATGGATTGGGTACTAGTTTCTGGCAGACACAAGGCTTTCCAAGTGAGGAAAGAAACTTCTTGAATTCAGTATAGCAACCATACTTCTCTTCCTGCACAACATGAGAGGGTTGGGTAGTCCTTTTACCCTTTCTCTCCCTCGTTATGACTTTCTCTCCTTCACTTTCGTTGAAGAAGTCTTCGGATAGGTTGTGCTCCACTGCCCTAAACCCTTCATCCTCCTTCATGTCACCCCCATCTCTTGCCAACTCTCCCGTGGTCCTATTATTTCCAAAGATTTCACACCAATCTTCATAAAAAAGGAATGGCTTGCTGCACAAATGCTTGAAATCTGGGTTGCTCTGTTGCAAATAGTAGAAAACTATTAAAATGAATAATTATATAAACTGTTAAATAAATAATTTCAAAATCGTGGACTCATGTTACGTACTATGACTATGGCATCCCAATCATAGCCCTCTTCAACCACAATTTGATGTGTTGTTGGATCAACCGAGATGTCACTCATACTCATGAAATCTGAGAGACGTGTTGGTGATTTTCCACATGTGAAGCTTAAACTTCACTTGTGGAATTGCCTTGATGGTTTTCCCTAGGATCCTAGCTCGGATTCTATCAACGCATATTCCATAACCCAAGTTTGAATCCTCACTGCGTCCGCATATCCTCTTGTACAAGCTCTTTGCACGTTTGAATTTAGGCTAATTCTTCTTATTTTGGCCACACCAGTTTCCTCTCTTTTCTTTTGGCTGGTTCGACAAAACTAACATCTCCATCTTCTCCTCCATCGCTCCCATTTCTAATTTGTTTACGATTAGGTGCCTTGACTGGACTCTCAGCTTGATGCTCTTTTCACTGTCCACATAATCTTGTTGATTTGTTGTTGCGTACTCCACCCTCAGATCATACGGATCAGCATCATCCTCCACTTGCACAATCCGTCTATGTCTACGAATCAATCTAAACGGGTTCTCCTCTATTATTTTTAGAGTCATTTGGTGACTCTATAGTTAAAACACGTAGAAATTAAGCCATAGATCCATAAACACACAAAAAATTATAACAAATCTTAGCAAACAATAAACTAACCACTTAACTTTTTGGATATCTCCATCGGAGCTATGAATTCATAATCCACCAACGGTTCCTTGCCATTGCTGGACTTCCTCAATCGAGTTGCATTTCGAAGTGTCTTATAGCCACCATATTTCACTCTAACACTGCCAGGAGAACCATCAAATGAATATTGGAATGAGTATTCGAATGAATGAACCGGATTTGACATGAACCAAATATTCGTAATTACATGAACAACAACGCTAAAAATACAAATTATTGATAACCTAAAACATATTTGTACCGAATTTTGTAACAATAACCGTATTTTGACAAAAAAACTGAGAATTACAGCGAACATTAAATCGTAGTTCATAGGTACGTAAACGAACAAACAAGAAAGCAAAATCGAGATTGCAGTGAACGAAACCAATCTCACGTTGCAATAAGCCTCGATCTAGAATTGTGTGCGATGTCCTCAGGTAGGGTCAATGGTT
The DNA here is from genome assembly GCA_025802335.1 of Pinguicula primuliflora. Classification (NCBI taxonomy): domain Eukaryota; kingdom Viridiplantae; phylum Streptophyta; class Magnoliopsida; order Lamiales; family Lentibulariaceae; genus Pinguicula; species Pinguicula primuliflora. Next base: position 412 of record JAOYMZ010074272.1, on the reverse strand, counting down.
AGGTGTCTTTCGTAAACAAACGATCGAAGAACAGATGAAGAAATATATTTACAAAGAACATCAATCAATGTTTTAAACTTGTTTCAGACATAAATTCATCAAGTTTGAGGGTATTTTAACCATTAGACAGCCAGACAAAATGTTTATAAAATGCAATATCACGAAATGAGATTGATAGGTTATCGGAATCAAACAATGCCATCTCACCGGTTGATTTCGTGACCTGCATGGCGATCAGGTCACATAATCAAACGACAAGTAAACAAAATTGGATGTTTGATTTTATTAATTTAAAATGCCAAATCAAACGATAAATGTCATAGTACCCGGACCCTAATAGTCTACAAGAAAGAAAAATAGTTAAAACACATCCTATGCCTAATTTTATATCTAACCAATGCTTCAACCTTCC
>JAOYMZ010074261.1:0-11934 GCA_025802335.1 Pinguicula primuliflora | reverse complement strand
TAATAATAATGATTACTATTATTACCACTATTATTAGGATTATTATACTATTACTAGGATTATTATACTATTATTATAATTATGATTATGGTTATTATATTATTATTAGGATTATGATTTTTTTTTCAAGCTGAGGGTCTTCACAGAAACAATCTCCTCATTCTGTTGGGGTGAGGCTATGATTGCGTACATCTTACCCTCCCCAGACCCGATCTACGGACGGGATTTACCGAATATGTTTGATTTGGTTTGATTTATATGAAAAAAAATAATTTATTAAAAGAAACACTACATTGACCACTCAGTTTCATTTTTTTAGTCAAGACTTCGTATTCTCCTTCAACCTTAGACTTTGTTCGATTAATAAAAACTTCTCCTTCCCACTGTTGTGGTGCCATCCAATCTCGTTGTGATGGGATTTGAGAGATAATTTGAGTAGTATTGTGTGAATTATTTAAAGAGCAAAACAGAGAAACGAACAAATGCATACACATGAACCAAATTGGAGGAGATTTTATTGATTGATTGTAAGATGAGTTTTGGACAAATAAATTAAATGAAGAAAAAACTGTAAACAAAGCATGCCCAACAATGTCAGATTCATACTTCAAGTCAATCTGTTTGTTATCGCTACACATTTTCTTTGGCAATATAGGAACACGTCTTTCAAACCAAATCTTGCGACTCTTTCTTCATACTCTGAGGCTAACTTCTTCAAAGACTTGTAACCAACATTGCTAAATAGTGGCAGCAATCATGTTCTCCATGACATGATTATTCACAAGGTCCCTAACATTGCTCCCCTTAAGTTGAACATTTGATAGTTCAGCTTATTCTGGTGATCGAGTCATTCCAAGACAATCTCGCAGGTTGACGAATGCATCAAGCTTCAACGGTTTGGTAAGTATGTCAGCCACTTGTTAGTCTATTGAGCAATGGACAAACTCAAGCACATTCTCCCGAACAAGATCCCTCAAGAAATGGAAATGCACATCTATATGCTTGCTTCTTCCGTGAATTAAATGATTTTTTGACAGCTTTATGGCAGAGAGATTATCACAATACACAACAGTTGGGGAATGTTACTCCAGGTTTCGGCAGAATTCTTCGTAACCAAACCACCTGACATGCACTGGAGGTGGCTTCGATGAACTCTACTTCTGCAGTTGATAGTGAAACAACTGGTTGCTTCTTTGAGGACCAAGAAATTGCAGTTGAACTCAGCAAAAAAGTGTAACGAGAGGTGCTTTTTCGGTCATCTATGTCCCCAACATAATCAGAGTCAGTGAAGCCAATCAGCTCAATCTTTGCCCCTCTTTTGTAGTGAAGCCTGTAATCTATTGTTCCCTTGACGTACCTCAAGATGCATTTGGACGAGTGGCCGTGAGATACATCAATGAGCCAACAAGTTGTTTGTATGCCGTGATATCAACCTTGGCTCCTTCAGTGCTCTTAGACAGTTTGCATCTGATGTGAATTTTTATCAATGTCACAATCCTATCGCATTTAAATTTAAAATCTAAGATAACTCTAGGCTCGTATAGAGAGTAAAGACATCCCGAGTCGACTCTCGAAGTTTTTAGGGTGGGAATTAGTGGTAAGTGAATATTTAAGTGCCGCACTATATTATCAAAACTATCGTTGGTTGTCTTAGTACTAATTAAATCAAATAATAATTAAAGCAATTAAACCTAGGTGAGGTAATAAACTATGCGATAAATATGGGTGTTGGGTACTAGCCTATCACTTGTGTGCTAATCTAAACATGCTCTTAACTTAATGTTACTTGCATTTAAATGGTGAGTCTAATTTTAGCCCCTTGATCAATTTGAGAATAATACCTAGACAATTAAGTAGTAATTAATTAGGTTGAGGTAAATCACAATCAAACCCTCATCCAAGAGGTTCTAATTGTGACCTAGCCCGAATTTCCAACTCCTATAGTCAACTAGCAATTCATTCATTCAATCAATCCACCAAATATAATGAAACACCAAAGAAGCATTAAGGAAACATAATTAAGTTTACAACCCAAGTTCAAAGGCTAAATGCCCATACCCATAACAAACAAGCTAAACATAATAAGAACTAAACAAAACAAACTAAAATAGCCAAGACAAGTTAACGGAGGAGAAGAGGGTCTCACGGGATTGCAAAGGTAAAAATCCTTCAAATCTAGGACATCTCCTCAAGCCGCTGTCATCCACCATGCACCGCCGTGAAGCTGTCGCCCGAAACCGCCGCGCCGCCGTGCTCCTCCGCTGGAATTCTTGTCTCGGCCGAAGCTCCCACTTCTTTGATTCTACATTTCGTGTGCGTATTTTGTGGAGAGAGGAGTTGTGATTCTTTTGGGCTTGAGGAGGTAGCCAAAATTAGGGTTTGGAAAAGTTTTCCTTGCACCCTAGCTTGTCCTCAAGTTTTGGATAATATTGTCACCCATTTTTCTTTTGTCTTCTAGTGAGACTTGGTCAAAGCTTCTTGGAGAAGCTTCTCCTTTCATTCGGTTGAGCCTTTTTCTTCAATATATGCACAAAATTTGGCTTTTATTTCCCATATTTTGGGCTTTTCTTCTCCTTCAACATGAACTTGTCCCTAAAACATAAAATAAGAACAAAACACATAAAACCATACAAATATACATATAAAATTATGAATTCAAGCAAACATTTTCATTGAAATATAGTCATAAAATGACTCATCAGCATCCGGGCACAATTGAATTCAATACAGAATTGTAATGCTCCATACAGAACCTCTTTAGCACCTCTTGAGCGTATTTCTGTTGAGTGATGAATATACCATCCATCCTTTGCACTACTTCGATTCCCGGAAAAAAAAACTCATGTGACCAAGATCAGTCATAGAGAATTCAGAAGTCATAGATCTTTTAAAAGGCTCAAACAACTCCAAAGCATCACCATAAAATATTAGGTCATCAACATAAAGGCAAACAATTAAAAGTTTACGAACAAAGTAGGCTCGAAAGGGCACTTTTGAAATCCTTCAAAAGCAAAGTATATCACTATTCTACTATACCAGACACGAGGTGTTTGTTTGAGGCCGTATAGAGCCTTCTTGAGGCGATACACCTTGCTCCCCCCTCTTGTTCGTAACCCCAGAGGCTGAGTCACAAATACCTCCTCTTCAAGTTTTCCATGAAGAAATGCAGACTTAACGTCCATCTGGAAAATATGCTAGGCAAAATGTGCAGCAAGAGCGATGATGAGACGAATAGTATCTTGACGAGCAAATGGGACAAAGACCTCCGAGTAATCAGTGCCATGCTCTTGGCAATATCCTTTAACGATCAAACATGCATTGTATTTGTGCTCTTGTCCATGCTCATTGAGCTTCGTTTTATACACTCATTTTACACCTATGGCCTTATCACCGGGAGGAAGAAGAGTGAGCTAACATGTATCATTATGTTCAATGGCAGAAATTTCTTGATCCATGGCAATACGCCACTTTTCTGACTGACTTGCATCCTGATAGGTGAGTGGATCTTGATCGGTAAACAATGCCATATGATCTTCATCCTCGGATAATCCAAGACCTGGTGTGTAGTCAAACATCTAGAGTGGAAGGCGACGAACTCGTGATTCTGGAGTGAGTTCAGCATCACTAGATTCCAAGTCATCAACAGATGCTGGTTCTGGAGTGAGTGCAGTATGCTTAGGTGTAGCTTAAGCATCAGCTAACTTATCAGTAACAGGATCTGATGGTGTTGCTGGGATGTCAGAGTCATCATCACAATATAGTTCTTTAGTGGAAGGTGAGGTTGTGGATGAAGCCCAATCCTGCTACTTGTCTTCCTCAAACACTACATCTCTGCTTACCACCAATTTCTGTGTGATATGATTATATAGCTTATATAAGTCTTGGATTCACTGCTTACTCCCAAAATAACACATGACTCGCTTCGATCATCCAACTTAGTTATCTGTGCAGCTGGTACATGCACGTGAGTCAGGCATCTAAAGACACGGAAATAATAAACAGTTAGCTTGTTTCCACTCCAAAATTCTTCTGGTGTAATATTTTGGACAGCTCATGTTGGTGAACGATTCAAAACATGAACCATCCAGTTTACCGCATCTGACCAGAACATAATAGGAACTTGCTTAGCACTAAGCATACTTATTACCATGTTGAGAATGGTTCTATTTTTGCGCTTGACAACACCATTTCGCTGTGGCGAGTAAGGGGTAATAAGTTGTCTATCAATGCCTTGTTCTGAACAATAGGAAAGGAATTCATGTGACATGAGCTCTCCTCCCCAGTTGTGCGAAGTGCACAGATGAACTGACCAGTTTCCTTTTCAACAGTGGCCTTGAAGATGCGAAAGTATGCAAAGACATCTGCTTTGGTAGATAAGAAATACACTCATGTCTTTCTACTCTTGTCATCAATAAAAGTTAAGATGTACATTTTGTTGCTATGCGAGGCAGGTGTTAGTGGAGCACATACATCAGCATGTATGAGCTGAAGGATGGAATCTGATTGCCTTTGACTCCCCTTTGGGACGGAATCCCTATGTTGTTTTCCAACAAGGTATTTAGTGCATGTCTTTGGATTTATCCTGAATGGTGGTAGTCCATTCACCATTTTTCGATTCTGCAATATTTTGATACCCTTCTAGCTTAGATGTTCATACCTTTCACGCTAGATTGCATCAAGATCCAAGGTTTGAGAAGTGAGACACTTCACTGATGCACCAGTGTCATGTACTTGCTTTTCAAGAATGGGAAACATCCGATTTGTAGTAATTTTAGTTTCCAAGATTAAGCCTTGTGTATCATGAAAGATCCTACATCTATTCTGCTTGATCAGAACATCCAACTCCTTCTCCTGCAACTGGCCAAGGCTAAGCAAATTATTAGCGAGCTCGAGAAGATAAAAAACTTCTGTAACCACACGAGTTCTGCCACAAATTTTCAAGAGAACATTGCCTTTGCCTGCAACCTTGATGCTAAGATTGTTCCCAAGTTTTACTGCCTCACGAAAAGAACAATCTAGATTAGTAAAAAAATTCAGCCTCACCGCACATATGATTGCTGCATCCCGAATCCAAATACCAAATTTGTCCTTCAGAGTTGGTTGTGGGTTCAATCAGTGCCATTAACAACATCTCATCTAAAGCATTCAGTAAAATTGGCCCTCATATTACTAGAGTGCTGAGGACATTCCCACTGGAAATGTCGTAGATTATGACACCTATAACATTCAAACAGATCCATCTTGCCTAGATCCAAATTGTCCTCTCCCTCTCCCTCTACCATGCATAGGTGATCGTCCATATCCTCTTTGCTCAAGAGAAAGATTCACCTGCAAGGCTTGCTGAACTTGATGCTCATCCTTCACAGTCCTGGATATCCTCTGCTCATGGACCAACAGGCTGCTTTGCAGCTCATCTACTGTCAACTGATCAAGATCATTAGATTCCTCAACCGAGCAGACAACATAGTCATACCTGGTAGTTAGAGAACGAAGAATTTTCTCTACCACTGTGACTTTCTCAATTTTTATCCACATCTTGTTCACTATTGATGGTGTACGACCAAACAAACTGGTGATCGTCTATTCCATAGTCATTTGCAGAACCTCAAACTCCTTATGAAGAGCCTGAAGTTGAGCACGCTTGACACGAGTAGTGCCTTGACACTTCTGCTTCACATAGTCTCAGATCTCCTTGGTTGTATCCTTACGCAATATTGTCTGCAAAATAGAGCAATCAATGGCTTGAAATAGGTAATTTTTTGCCTTCAAGTCCTGCAAATTGAGCGTCTCGAACAATTTTTCATAACCTACTACTGCTGTATTGAGTCCAAGTTCAATCAGATTCCAATATTCCTTTGAACGAAGGAAATTCTCCATCAGCATACTCCAATGGTCATAATGTCCATCAAACTTCAGAATTGTTGGCTGAACAAAACCACTTTCTGAGGACATGATATGAAGGATGCAAGAGCCGTCTGTTTGTTGCTGTTAGGAACGTTTGCTCCGATACCAGATGATGGGATTCAAGAGAAGATTTGGGTAGTGTTGTGTGAATTATGTAAAGAGCAAAACAGAGAAACAGAACAAATGCATACATATGAACCAAATTGGAGGAGAATTCCTTGATTGAATTAAGAGATGAGTTTTGTACATAAATAGATGAAACGAAGAAAAAACTGCAAATAAAGCGTGCCCGATAATATCGGACTAATAATTGCGACTTCAAGCCATTCTGTTTGTTATCACTATGCGTTTTCTTCGGCAATATAGGAACACGTCTTTCAAACCAAATCTTGTGATTCTTTCTTCATACTTTGAGTCCGACTTTTTCAAAGACTTGTAACCAACATTGCTAAGTAGTGGCAGCAATCACCTTCTTCATGACTTGATTCACAAGGTCCCTAACACACTGTTGTGGCCTTAGTTCCTGTTTGGCAGGAATTTCTAATTTCAAAGATAATGTCAATAATCAGTATTTTTCGATTTCGACATTTTTCTTTGAAATTAACCCTACTAGGGATTACTTGAACTCATTGACCAATAATTTTAAAATTAGAATTTCGATTAGGGTAATTTAGGTTTGTTCTGTTTAATGATGTTAATGTTATGTATAAATTGAACTCATGTATGAACAATTGTTAATAAGGCAGCATAGGTTGATGCTATAATATCATGCATATTGTTTGTATCTTCCATTTATATGCCTTCCTTATTTTTTATTTGTTTTGATGAAAAATAAACTGAGCATTACCTTGATATACGGCAACAACATGACATATAGTTTCTTTCGTTTATATGTTCTGATGATATGAAAATGAAAAAAAGTTAGTAAGAGACTCCAACAACAAATTTTATCTTTCATTGATGCTAGTAGTACAAACTGCACTAGTTGGATTGCAAACTTTTATATGAGCATGCTAAGGTACGAGAACTTGCAGCTCATATGCCTATGGTGAATGAGTATCCCTTTAACTATATGGAGCATGTTATGTTTAATAAATTTTGCAAAGCTATTTTTCCATTCAATGCAAACATTTGATGACATACTGTGAAGTAAGATTGTTTTACTACGTGTGAGCAAAAAAGGCAGCTGAAAGAACCATTTTAAGGATCTCAATAGAATTAGTATTACCACTCACTTGGGGAAAAGTCCCCAAAAAATTCAATACATGATTTGACTTGACATTATTTTAATATTGATTATTGGGATAGGAAGAAGTGTATGCAAAATTTTTGGAGCCGGTCTATACCGGACGAAATAAAGATACGAAAAATTCAAGAATCACACGTGCTGTGATGTAACTAGTGCTGTGATGTAACTAGTGCTGTGATGTTCAGCACTTTTTGCCCGCCCTGTTATCTCCCTCCACCTGGCATTCGTCCGGTTTCGTAGGTTTATTTTCGTCCTATATAGAATTTCGGGGACAAATGGGACGGTTCTGGAACTGCTAGTATCGAGAACCGAGAACCATTATCCCATTTTCCAAAAGTTATCGGGAATTCGGGAAAACAGGATAGTTCCGGTACTGGAAATTCGGCTCCCGTCGGATATCGGGATGGTTCCGGGTACCATATACCCTTATCGGGTAATACCCGATAAGGGTTTAATTTAAAAATAAAAAATAAAAGGAAGAAGAAGGAAAATTCTGGACTTGGTCCCTTATCGGGACGGTAACGGTCCCTTATCGGAAAATGATTTTTTCGGGAATGTGGGTATTCGAAACAATTCCGATACCAAATTTTCGGTACCGAACCTTAACGGGACGATAACGGGTATTACCAATACCCGTACCGTTTTCCTGTTTGTCCACCCCTAGGTGCAACCAATTGTGATATATATTACAAAAATGCTATGCATACATGGTGATTTTTTACTTAATTATGTATAAATGATGAAACGACGTCGTTTCGACTTGTGTTGAGTCAAAATAACATCGTTTCATTAAATCTACATAATTAAGTAAAATCTATCTATGTATACATAGCATTCTTGTATCTATTATTATTGGACAGAAAAATGCAGAAATTCTATATCGGACGAAAATAAACCTACGAAAACCGGACGAATGCCAGGTGGAGGGAGATAACAGGGCAGGCAAAAAGTGTTGAACATCACAGTACTAGTTACATCACAGCACGTGTGATTCTTGGGTTTTTCGTATCTTTGTTTCGTCCGGTATAGACCGACTCCATTTGTCCACCCCTAGTTGCACCATTGGATCATGTGCACAACCTTATATGCACAACTTCGTACTCAACTCACACTTTCTACCACCCGTCATTGAAATTGATTGCACCATTAGAAAGAATATGTGTAGGAGATCAAAAGCCGTATGTTCCGGTGCGGTTCTGACAACTTCATCGACGAGAATTTCGAAAATTCTTTCCACTTAGGTGACCGCACCAAAATGCAGGATCAATGTGTAATCAAAACTGAGCAAACATCAAATATGTTGAATTCCATCGTGTAGGACAATCCAAAATTAACTTTCTTATCGGCAAGTGTAGCTATTTTTTTATGTTACTCAAGCTGATGATGCGAGCTTCAGAATTTCTCAAGTGCTTGACACCTTCCCTAACAGTTTCAGTCACCATTTCACTCTTTTGCACACCATCCTGCACCAACGGATTAAGAATATGTGCACAACACAGTACATAAAATATTTCTCCATCAATACTCAAGGTCTTCCAAAGCATAAAATCAGTTTTCAACCTCTTGATGCACAAATTATTATAAGTTACATTATACGCGCGTAATAGTTGCAATTTTATACGTCTCAATCAACAAAGCATTTCATAAGTGTATCTGCTATTATAATTTCAGTATGCGTGGGAGCATTACAAAAATTCGAGAAATTCTATATCGGACAAAAATAAACCTACGAAAACCGGATGAATGCCAGGTGGAGGGAGATAACAGGGCGGGAAAAAAGTGTTGAACAACACAACACTAGTTAAATCACAGCATGTGTGATTCTTGGGTTTCATATCTTTGTTTCGTCCGGTATAGACCGGCTCCAAAAAAAGTTGCTTCTGCTTCAGTTCTATTTTTTCATCATCACCATGGTCATCATCAAGTGCAGTCCCAAGAGCAAACACAGCAAAAAAATCATTATTTTTATTTTTTAAATGAACTTGTCAGAAAATATTCGAAAATAATATTCGGAAATTCTTATAGCCTGTACACCAGAAATTCTATATCGGACGAAAATAAACCTACGATAATCGAACGAATGCCAGGTGGAGGGAGATAACAGGGCGGGCAAAAAGTGTTGAACATCACAGCACGTGTGATTCTTAGGTTTTTCGTATCTTTGTTTCGTCCGGTATAAACCGGCTCAGAAAAATGCAGTACTTCTAATGGGCCACTTTAGGCCCGTTACATTTATCTCAACTGGATAAGGATATAAAACCATGAATATTACGCTTACAATCTTTTTTAATACAGAATGTTGTATACTCATCAAAACGATGTCGTTTTGTATTTTCACACTTTTTTTTCATTACAAAAAATACAAAACGACATCGTGAGCATACAATATTTTGTATAAAAAAGTGGTATGCTTACCATTTTTTATATAAAACGTGCAGTCCCTCCTGGTAAAGAAAACGCTTCTCTGGGTCCGTCCCAGGCAGACCCTAATTCCTCTTCACAGCACCACAACCCCGCTGCCGCCGTCGTCCACCGCTCGACATAAGAATGTTTTTTCACATAGTATTGGAGCGGAACATGCTGCTCCACCCTCGCCACTTTGGTCGCGATCTGCGCGATAAACTTGTGGCGAAGCTGATGAAAGATGTCGAGGGCACTTGCAGCGGACGCCACGGCTTCATCGTGGCGATTACGGGAATCGAGAGCGTCGGAAAAGGTCTTATTCGAGATGGAACCGGATTCGTTACATTCCCCGTCAAATATCAGTGCGTGGTGTTCCGGCCGTTCAAGGGGGAGATCCTTGAATCCGTGGTGACGATGGTTAACAAGATGGGTTTTTTCGCGGAAGCTGGCCCGGTGCAAATTTTCGTTTCCAATCATCTGATTCCGGATGATATGGAGTTTCAATCCGGGGATATGCCCAACTATACGACGTCAGATGGGTCGGTTAAGATTCAGAAAGATAGTGAAGTTAGGCTGAAGGTAATTGGGACAAGGGTTGATGCTATAGAAATTTTCTGTATTGGGACGATTAAAGATGACTTTCTAGGTGTGATTAGTGATCCTGGGGCAACTTCTTAAAGGCTTCTTTTTGGATGGTGAGTTGCTTTCTTTTCTAGTGATACTTCGAATCTCTTATTGAAATATGCTTAATGAGAGATTGAGTTGTGCCTGTGATGACGAAGAGTATTGGCTGAATTTGCCACAGGGCGGCAGGTGCCGCACCTCCTTCAGACTCCGATCCGGATTCCTCCTCAGAGGAGGAAGATTCACAGCTGGATTAACTTGAGGCTGCTCGGCCTCAGATTCGTTTCGGTTTTTTGGGGAGTGGAACCGTATGTGAAAGAGGGTAGGTCGACTGAGTTAATGCGAATAAATTGAACAAAGAATTGAATTCCTTCATTCAATAGGCAGAAGGAACGCCTAATGCCTAAATTTTGAACATTCATGAGGATTGAATAGAATTAATGGAACAATTCAGATTCACGAAGGGTGAGGGAGAAGACTGGAGGAATCGGAAAAGTAAGGAGGGAGAAGGTCAGAATCCTATATAATTGAGGGTGCCGTGACGATGCATAGCTTGGAAACCTATTACTCTCTCACTCTCATTGCATCTGCAAATTTTCTCAGACCCAAAAGATGGTTGTGACATGGGAGAAGGTCCAGTGTGAGAAACCCAAGAAGGATTAATCCGAGTCTAGTTCGGAAGAAGAGTCATCGGAAGAATCTGAGGGAGCACCTCTAGTTAGCCAACTGCCTAATCTAGCTGAAGTCTGAATCTTCCTCTAATCCGAATCAGATTCTGAAGGGAATGGGGCGCCTTCTGCCCTGCATCCACCGGAAAGTTCCATGGGATTATTGTTGCTATGAGGAATGTGCCAGTATGGTAATCTGAGGCATAAAAGCTTATTTTTCTTTGTTTTGCTGAATAAAGATGCAGTTTTTATATGATACTAACCACTCACCTCCCACTTCTACTTCACTCTTGCGGTTGAATGATTCGCCAGAGTTCCTGGCACCTTGGTCTTGATTTTTCTTTTGCAGTGGTGTTGTAATGTTAAGTCAATTGTTGATATCAATTTATTGTCATGTAGCCATATCCATTTGTTTTGTTTGCAATACATTTGTACATTAGTAAAACATAAATGTTATTTTTTTGTACACTTGTAGTTAAAACAATATTATTTTGATTCCAATATCTGTGAGTACGAGATTGGATACCAAGGAGGGAGTGCAAGATATATACAGGCTTGCAAAGACACGAGCCCGAAAGAGGAGGGATATTGATACTGTTAAATTTATCATGAATGAGGAAGGAAAACTCTTTTTCTCGGTGGAGGATATAAGAGAGAGGTGGAAACAATACTTTAGTAAATTGCTTAATGAGACACATGAATATAGTAGCCGTATAGAGGATGGGGAGGTGCACCGATCGATAAACTAGGGCGTGGTTAGACAGATATCGACAGGGGAGGTGAAGGGAGCACTTAGAAAGATGGGAGGTGCGAAAGCCGTTGGGACGGACAACATACTGATTGAAGTGTGGAATTGTTTAGGAGATGTAGGAATTAAGCGGCTAACGACTCTTTTTAACATTATTCTGACGACAGGAAAGATGTCAGAGGAGTGGCGAAGTAGCGTAGTTTCACTCTATAAGAACAAAGGGGATGTGCAACAATGTGTTAATTATCGGTGTATTAAACTCCTAAGCCACACTATGAAACTATGTGAGAGAGTTATTGAACTTAGACTATATGGAGAAGTGAAAGTGAAGGAGAACC
>JAOYMZ010074250.1:0-11937 GCA_025802335.1 Pinguicula primuliflora | reverse complement strand
GAGTTTGATAGTCACGGTCTGTGAGAGATTGGGGTATGAAAAAGCCATGAGCACTTTGTTGATGAGGATCTTGGTGATAGCAAGTGAATTAACTGGGAAACAGATGCTACGGCACCGTTGTGAGAATACGTCCCAGATTCAAGTCGACTACACTTCGACTGAATCTTCTTGAACCAGAATGCTTGTTGACTGCAATACTTCTGTTGATCTGATGAACTCCAATCGGTCACACTACGATTGAGTTAGTGTTCGTCCGTGGGCAACGACTGATCTCAGGTAAATCAATCTCGATTGCTTATACTTCAATCGAGTATAAAACACTGATCTCTGAATCTAACACTTTACTCAGGATCGATTTTCTTGCGCGAGCAAAGGTCGCTCCGATACCATATGAGATGATGAATAAAGTGGTGAAAACCTCAAGAAGGAAGAACAGATATGAAAGAAAGATGAAGAAAAACAAGGTTTCGTTATGTATTTATTCATCATCTTGTGTATAGGTTATATAGACAAAGGAATAGACAAAATCTACTACCATATCTACTTTAGTTGTGCATTATTGACTACACATGGCTCAAGAAATAGTTGAGCATCACACGAGAATTAAAAGCAGGAACCTACTTTAGTTGATCCTTGATCTCACTAACATTAAATTGAGTAAACTATTTTTCGCAAAATGTCTTAATAATTAAACTTTGTTAAACTTTTGCCAAACAACAAAATGTCAAACATGTGCAATCTGAAACTTCTGCATAAGAGAATATGCTTGATTCTTGATTCCAATTAGATTTGAAACCTTGCAAAGTAGTAGTATTATACCATTAGAATTTCAGGTTCAAATTCTACTCGGAGCAAATAATTTATTTGAGTAATGATTGAGAGTTTCAGTCCCAGTTTTGCCCGATTTGAGGGTGGGGCTGCTGCACATGAACCTCTTATTAAACTAGTCAGACAAAGAACTTGAATAAGGTCACCAAAACAAAGTAGTAATATTTTGTTCTATTCGATCATGGCAACTTGACATCCAACATCCATTATTCATTTGATTTGAATGTTTCTACTCGTTCATGTAATTAATTATTATGACACTAAACTATTTAATGTTCGAACCAAACCCAAGAAGTTAAAACCCTCTTAATTATACAGAGGAGTCGTGACTTAATAATAATACACCTTACGCTTACACCTACCAATTTTTAGTAGGATCACAAAAGTAAATCGCGTTCAAAACATTGGGCCTTTAGCCCATTATGTACTATTAAAGATCCAATATATTGGAGCCCATTGGAATGCTAGCCTCGGTCCTAAAGATATACCCGTCACGATAATAACGAATAAAATACAATTTACTCCATGTGGTTTGCAATAAAATTACTTTACCCCTTCATAGTTTTAAAACTAACATTTAACTCTCTATGATTTTAAAAAAGAATAATTTATCTCCTGTGTATATATCACCCGTGCCAATTAAGAGTAGGCGAGGAAAAAATGACTCAAAATAATTATTGTACCCATATTTATTAGTTTTATTTTTGTATATGTACTTTATAAATTATAAATATAAAAACAAATAATAAAAAATTGAAAAAAAAACTTTATAACATATTTAAATAAATTTAAAAAAAGGTTAAAATAAATATCTTTAAAAAACTATGCACAAAATTAAAAACTCTATAAAAATACGTATAAATAAAAACATATCAATAAAAAACAACATACTAAAATTATATTTTTGAAAATTATAATTTTATGTTGGGTATGTGTATGTTGTGTTCCAAAAACACTCGCAAACGCTTCACGACGACTTAATGACCTTGGGGACTAATGTTTTGGAACTAACTCTTAAGCATCACATCAGTTCTGTAATTAATTCTGGCCTTCTATCTAGAAATAGAATGTTGACCTTGCTTGGTACAGGGAAAATAGACGGACAAGAGCAGAACGATTGCGGTAGAAAAGAAAGTTTATGAAAAACCTGCAGCATTACAACCCTGACCACTGCCTGTAAATAGGACTGAGGCTAACCTCTACAAAGACGCTGTTGAAATAGTTCAATTGGGGAATTTACTTGGAATTGTGGTAGATGACTCACTTCTGAATAAGCCGATCATTATGGAAAAAAGAGGTTCGGAAGGGGCTGCTTAAGCTGGATAGTTTATATAAGGAGTTCCACTGCAACAAAATATATGCGTCTATTAAAAATCTCTAACTTCACATGAAAATTACTCCAGAATCGAGTACCTACATTGCAGAATTTAGTACGACGAGGTAATCGGAGATTTGTCCCTTTTGCGACTGAGAGATTGAAACAGCCAGCCATCTTATTATACTGTGTCCTGCAGCATCTCAGATATGGTGTAAGATATTTGACACATAATTGGACCTTGGCCGAGTGATTTAAGCTTACACTTGGAGCAATTAATGAGCATTCCATTTCCACCTTGGAAGGCGATTGTGTGGGATGCTTTGTGGCAGCAGATAGCCTAGAATATGTGGAAAAGACAAAATCATAAGATCTTTGGCAGTCCAAATTTCACATGAAGATGTTGTTGATCAAATCAAAGTGAGATGTGGTGGATTCTCAAATCGAATAGTATGCTCTTACCTGCACTTTGCTTTGAAGACTGGAGTTGTTCGCCGGAGTTTTGCTTGATATGAGGAAGATCATGCTTTTCAATCTTGATTTCAGCGGAGTTCTGTATGCAGCGAAAACATGAAGTCGGGGAGTTGTGAAAACGTTAACAGAAAAGAGGCAACTTTATTTATTTGGTGTCTTTACATACAAAAATACATATTAAATAAAAAGAAAAGTTTATCTACCCAAAAAAAGGTTTCAAGTGCCAATAGGAATGGCTACTTTGGTCAATAATATCAATATTGCTTTTCTTAAATCCTAAAAAGGTCTATTATATTAATATCTTCTAAATATTACATAAATAGAAATTTGGGTATTATATTCGAAAAAAAATATTATATTTGACAAATCATGTAAATGTACCCAAGAGGCTGCTTGTATCCACAGTACCTACCGATGTCCTGTTATTTCTGATGATAGTCTTAATTTCCCCAAGCTCAAAAATGTCCATCAAAAATATCCCCCTTTGAACTCGTCTTTTTCCTTTAATAAGATCTCCTGGGTTGGGTGGTTCAAACGGACTAGGAGAAATCATCGATAAATTCCTTTCGTAGATTCTCATGCATATGGAGATCCGTGTCTGGATTCAGTATTGTCTTCCTTAATCGTCGGGGAATCTCCCGGAACTGCTAATATTAAAGCGATTCCTGGAGGGCAACGAACGACAATGTCGTCTCCGGACGTTTCCGGAATATTGGAAAATTCAAAGGAGCTCGATCGCCTCAGGAAAGAGCAAGAGGAAGTGCTGCTTGAAATAAATAAGATGCACAAGAAGCTACAGTCTAGTGAGTTGCAGGCTGTCGTATTGTGGGTTCATCTGTTGCATTGTTGATATTGTTGTCTAGTTAAACCGTGATCGATTAGATTGCTGGATCCTACTTGTCGGGAGTTTCCGAAATTAGAAAGATTCGATCTTAATTTTTTTGCGGGCTCATTGTTGATCTGGGTTTTTTTGATGGATTTTAGTAAGGGAACTTCTTGGATAGAAATGTGCTCATTTCGAGCTGAGATATGATAGATTTATGTGCGTTCGATGAAGTTTAGAGTATTTATTATTATTGGCCTGATCTCAGTATCATATTAACCAAGAATTTCAAAGTATTTATTATTATTGGCCTGATATCAAATTATTATACCAGGCTATTTTCTTTTCTTTCCTCTGTTCTTTTTATCCTTCTCATTTTCTTGTTAAAAAAGCTGAAGCGAGCTTCAATCCCTGTTAATTAATCTACATTCATCATGATTATTACTTGTTTCCTTAGAATCGTTTTGTGGTTAATTATTTTTTTACTAGAAGAATGTTGATACTTATGCATCGTCATTAGATGAGCTGTATGAAGTGTTTAATACTCTTTGCATGTGAAATCAGCTCCCGAGGTGGTTGAAAAGCCCGGTGATATTTCACTCGCACGGCTAAAGATGCTGTATATTCAAGCCAAAGAGCTGTCAGAGAGTGAAGTAAGGTATGTTTCTGCTTAGGTAAATTTCATATTTCGGTGTCCAGATTTATTTCCAAGTTAGTCACTTTATATCGGTTCAGCACTTGAGTTAACGTTTTCATCTCGAATGAATGCATAGAGTGATCTGCGTTCCCTCTAATTTTTTGCAGTATCTCCAGTCAATTGTTATCTCAAATTGATGCAATAATGCCTTTGGGAACTCAGGGGCAACATCGAAGAAGGATAGGTATGTATACACAGATGTTTATCTGTTGTCGCATGAGCCAAATTTGTAATAGGTTATGTGTCCGTTGGTGTATATATCAGTGGTGTATATTTTGTGTTTCATTTTGGGACTGTTATCTCATGTTGTCCACATTCTATTCCCCAATATCACTCTTAAACCTTGATGAAATACAGAAGGCAGTGAGCAGAAGAAGAAGAGGATGAGAACAGATTCAGATGTCCCGAGACTTTCTCCTGCCATGAGAAGTCATTTGGAAGGTCTTGCAAATTTGAAGGGCGAGCAAGTATGCAAAGCACTCAATTATTTTTCCCCAAGTTCTCATTTTCATTTTGTTTTATTACTGTATCTGTACCTACATACATTTTGAACAGAGGACGACTATCTGCTTATTCCGTACTTTCACATTATATAGGTTGCCGCCAGGGTGAGTCAAGATGGTGTTGGAAAGGATGAGTGGTTTGTGGTTAAAGTAATCCATTTTGACAAAGAAACAAGAGAGTAAGTGTTGCTCCTCATAGAAAGATGAAGGGAGTATTAGGATTTTGTTTCTTTCTACATTTGAACAAAATCACAGGTGAAATAGATTATTATGTTTGATACCATTCATCCCTCATATTTGAAGAAGTATTCTATTACATCGGCAAACGAGGTGGGACTACATAAGATGGGATATGAAAAAAATGCAAACGAATCAGATCACTTGATTTCGAGTTACTTAAGTCAAGGTAGCTCCATTGGTTTATCCATCTTATTGCGTCTCACTAGTGTATTTCTTAGCAGATTTGAAGTCTTGGATGAGGAGCCTGGGGATGATGAAGAGGGCACCGGGCAAAGGTTGGCAATTTTGTTTTTTATGATTTTAGCATTGGAACTCCATCCTTCTGCTTATTCACTGCATAGCCGCCTGCAGAAAGTACAAGCTGCCCATGTGGCATATTATTCCTTTTCCAAAACGAAATGATCTCTCTAGTGTCCCGGACTTTCCTCCTGGGAAACATGTTTTGGCTGTGTATCCCGAAACTACGGCACTTTACAAAGCGACTGTCGTCCAGGCTAGGAAGGTACGAGTAGCTGATCTCTTAGTTTTTCATTCAGAAGAGATGAGGTGAAACTGAATATTACTTGTTTTACATGTAAACTTGATGGTCATGATTCCTGATCGTGTAGAGGAAGACTGATGAGTAAGTAGCTTTACTCTTCTTTTAAATTAATATTATCTTAGAACAAAATATAAAGATTTCCTAGCTACAAATTTACATGAGATTTCATTCACTACTTACTATATTACCTTTTTTCTGAATTTTCTTTTGTTTATCAGTTATGTATTAGAGTTTGATGACGACGAAGAGGATGGATCTTTGCCTCAGCGATTCGTACCCTTCCACAGGGTTGTTCCTCTTCCTGAGGGATACCGTCAGTGATTCCCACGCACAATCAACTACTCATGTAAATTACGCTTAGGTCCACTAAATCACCCTTCATTAACTAGATAAGAGGTTGTACAATGTCCACCTATATGGTAAACTGGATGGATCGATTATTAGAATATGTTTATGTCCTATAGCACGCTTTCTTGATTGTGACAGGCGGGTCAGAGAATGATCCGTCAATGATACGGTTTGCTATCCAGGAATTTGCAGCTTCTGTATAGTGCACACCATCCCAGCTTATGACTGCAGAGGGATTCGTACAGGCACCTGCAAATACTTGAGTTCCATTTACGTCCGCGCTGTTTCCACACCAAACATCATAGCCCGTTCCATGATCACCGCAGCAGATTCTAAAAGGGTCTTCAAATCCTACAACAGCAGGAAGAAGCTCATAAGAAAGGTGTGGTTCTTGCTGTATAATGTATAGTTCTTGCTGACTAGATTTATTATAGTCTTACATTTTACATTTAATGAAAATTCTCTCCTTTGACAAAGTTTTAACATATCACCTTGATTCTTTGCATTTGTAATCAGTTCATACTTGGCTCTATACATATCCACCAAGACTATCGTGGCATCCGAAAGGCTTCCTCTTATATTAGAGATTTCATCTGTGAGCAATTTGTTGAACTCAACAGCTATGTCATTTTGGCTCTTCACACACCCAATGTCATCAAGGTACCCCGGTTCCGGGTCTTTTACTTTCGCAATTGTCACCGGCAAACAGCCAATGGGACCGGTATTGTGAACCCAGAAAGACCTTGCTCCTCTTTGATACAGAGTCTACAGAAACGAAGTTTGATCAAGATGAAAGAAAAGAACGCCATTGCTTGATTGATGATCAACTTACTTGGACTTGTGCTTTATAGTGGTTGATTATATTGGGAAGAGCTTCTCTCTGAAGCTGGAAACTCAATTTTCTTATCCCTGCAGCGAGATCATTCTGTCCTATATCGATTAGGAAAAGGGCCTGAGTAAAGTAATCGGGCTTCATCAACCTTCCTTTACATGAAGTTTCCTCGTCTATAATTACAAACTTTCATCAGTTCAGGAAGAACAAAACTGCGTGTGCATAGGGCGGAAGCAGGTCTTATGTTATGATATAACCTGTGTAATAGGAAGCTGTTCTATCGATGAACTGCGTGTAGTGCTCCACTTGTATTTCCATGGAGAAAGGGCTGACTCCATTCTCAAACCAAGACTCTTCGGGACGCATAATCGTTGCACCACCGGTTGCAAAATTTGCACCATGCTTGTAATTGGATGCTATGGAATCCAGGTATGGACTTAAATACGGGATCCCCAGATGTTCAGCTTCATCAACAAAAAGAGTTACATTCTTAAACAAGTGTGACGACCACAGGTGTTCAGCGACATTCGGACAGGACACATACAGAAACATGGATTCAAATTGACTTGTTACCAATAAAATCTATGACTAGCCGCCCATCTGATGCCCTTCCGGCCGGTCTGTTAAAATAAGTGTTGCCTGAGGGTGATGCCGGTGGATAGAATGCTGCTGCTATTCCAACGGTGTCTGTGTTTGAATCACCAAATGCAAATATTACAGGGTACCCACGAGGCTCTAACTTCATCCCCTCATCAGCATCTGCAAGAATGATGGACACGAGTAAAACTCCTACAAGCAGAATCCCAGTTGAGGACACCATTGCCTGCAAAGCTTACAGGTTTTGACCCCGAACAGCAAGAACCAGTTATGCATATATAGAGCGTATGTTGTGAAAGATAAAGCAAGTTTGGTTGTGAAGGAGCAATTGTTGAGAGGGAAAAAGCGAGTCTTGCTTTACAAAGCGCTATCATGGAGAAATCTGATTGGGAAAAAAGACGGGGGAGAATGTATGCGCACAATTTATCAGCAATGGCTGCCTTTGTTATTAAACTTCCGTGTTCCTTTAGTTTTGCTCACCGACAGACATCTGAAAATGAACGCGTTTTGACGGATTAAAGACGAAGACGAGAAATGGGCATTGGAGGATCATAAAGTTGATCTCTTTCAGTTTGTTATTTCCGTGTTTCATTGTATTACAGTTGCTTATGGATCTTTTCCAGAGAGCCGGGGGCGGCAGCGGAGATCCCGTCTTTCACACAAGAAATCTGCAGACTACTTGGAAGGAAAGTGGGATCTTACTATGGGGGCAAAACTTATATTCCAATTGGGCCAAATAGCCCGTTAATTTTAGTGCACATGTAGCCCGGCAGGTCTCACCAAACGCCATGAACATGATTACAAACATTGCAGCGGAGCTGATCGTGATTTTTTAGGTTTGAGTCTCGTATGTGTAGGGTGCGTGTGGCGGTAAATTTAATAAAAATATGAGTATCCTCTTCAAAACCCCAATATTAAGGTGACTTGTACCCCACAATTCGTATATTTAAACTACCTCGTTTCACTATCCGAAACCGGTGTGGGACAAGGCTCTTAACGATCCATTCCAATCTCCACCTATGAAAACCAGGTATATACTCCAGTCCTAATGACTTTATTCTCACAGTTCCATATTTACTTCCACCTTTGATGGTTAACCTGGTTCCAGAGGTTTCTCCTGTTTGTCTCTTGGTCCCTGTTTGTTTCTTCAATAGTAGACCAGAGCTTTGTTGAAAATTGGAAGAGAAAACAACAATGAGCAGATTATGTACTGTTTATTGTGAACTGACTCTTAAACCTTCATATTTATTAAAAGAGGTTGGGAAGGAAGTAAATGGAATTTTGAATGGTTTCACTTGACCTAAACAAACAAGATGTAGATATTGAAAGCGCTCAAGTAAAAGACCAGAGCTATGCGAAATCCATGCACAAGAATTGAACGGATGAAACATAGAAGGTATTCAAAGCTGTAGTTGAATATTGATGATCACAGTAAAGAGAGAAGGGTACATGGTACCTTTTTATATAGTACATAGTAATAAATTTCGTTTGATGACTGGTTTTCATCAGTGATATACATCAATATAAATTGACCCCCTACGAACTCACTCTTGCAAGGTGTCAGTAATGCGTTCGGTAGCATGATACATATTATCCTTATTAATCCTACAATATGGGATTACTTGGGATTAAGAATTAATCATCTCGTTCGCTAGACAAATAACTATATGAATTGAGTGGGATTGTAAAAATATGGGATAAGCCAATCAATGTCGATATTGTTGTTTGCAGCAAGATAACATTGACACATCATTAAATTTTTTGTGACTTAACATTAATACCCCTTATTTTGAGGACCCCAAACCGAAAACCACAAATTTTTCTCCAGCCTTGAACCTGGGGAACTCCCACCCTGTGGATTTTGATATTCCATAAACTTCTCTGTTGATGTCTGTATAAGATATTTACCTTCCTACAGAATGAAGCTTTATAGTCAACCTACTTAAACTTTTTATGAAATCGATCATCTTGCTTTTGAAAGTCTGTTATTCTATTAATATATCTCAACTTGGCTGGTAATACTACCAGATGACACTGGTCAAATTACACTGGTGTTTAAGAGTGCAAATTTTAGTAAGTATCACTATTGCGTTATGTTGTGTGTGATGAACCTGTTTCTGACAAAATAAAGGAAAACAATAAAGTTCCTCAAAAGATTGTCATTTACATAAAATTGTATCCGTGCGACAGAATTATTTATCCTCTTATTACAAAATTATAGAGCTGCTTGGAATAGAAAGCAACTGTGGAACTGTATGCTTGAACTTTCAAATATACGGCAAGATGAGCATCGCCAAAGTTGACACACTTGTAATTTCAAATCTCTCCGAATGTGTTGTCGTGAACATGATTTTGTGGATTTTGATCGGATTCGGAAGGGATGCCTCGTTGATGTCGGTGGTGAATTCCCCGGTGGGAGACAATCCTTTGCCAGAGGAGATTTACCGGTTGAAGAACATAACGTTAGAAGTTTTACCGATTTTTTATGGATGATAGAATTGTGTAATTATATTAAAAATCAAAGGATAACAAGTCATTTTAAAGTGGGATTAACCCATTTTGGAGGGACTGAGTAATCCCACATAATACATGATTAGAGGTGAGTCATAGCATTCAATCCTTCGACCCGGAAAAAATTATGTTGGATACCGAACATGTGATTAAAGTGAATTATTCTCAGGATCATGAATTTATTCCAAGTTATCCTACTACCGAACACATATCCAATAATATATGTTCTAATAATATGGTGACACGTGAGAAAGTGAATTTATAGCGATGGAATTTATAGTGATGTATACCATTTTAGGTGATTTTGATTAAGGTTAACTGCTCTAAACAAATATGAAAGATTAGTCTACCCCTTTTGTGCATTTTTTTTCGTCCTCCCATTAATGTATCCAACTACTCGTCAGTAGTCATTTCACTAATACTCCATACAAATGATAGCGTAGAATAGCATGACATTAATTTTCTAGTGCAGGGCATTATATTTCGAATAAGTGCCGTTATGTCCTAAATTTTAATTATGGTTGTCTATTTTTTGATCTGACAATCAGGAGTGAATCACTTAATTTTTAAATATGGTTGATCCTAGCCGTCAGATCAATAATGTACGACCAAAATTAGAATTTAGTACGGTTCGATATATACCTTACGGTAGCAGAAAATTTCTGTCCAACTACTAGCCAATGGTCATTTCACTAATACTCCATCCCAATGATAGAAGAGCATAGCATGGCATTAATTTTCTATTGCCGGACATTGTATTCCGGACAAGCGCCCTTATATCCCGAATTCTAACCATGGTCGTCCATTTGTTGATATTACGGCCAGGAGTAGATCACTTAATTTTTAAATGTTGTTGATCCTGACGTCGGATCAATAATATACCACCAGAATTAGAGTTCAGTATTTTTTTTGGATATACATAGAGTTTAGCATGGTTGATATATATTCAAGTACACATTAGTGAAATGACTAGTGGCTAATAGACATAAATTTTCTCGTACCTTAGGATATATATCGAAGAGTTCAGTATGGTTCGGTATATATCCTACGGTATCAGAAAATTTATGTCTACTAGCCACTAGTCATTTCACTAAGAGTAATGCTACATATGTACCCTCATTTTTTATCCTTTTCATAAATCCCATAATGTGGTAAGCATCACAACCACACACACAACCACACACACAACCACAATCATTTTCTAATGTGTGATTGTGATGCTTGTCACATAAAATTTACGAAATGGATCAAAAATAAGGATATAAATAGCATTATTCTTTTACTAATACTCCATCCCAATGATAGCAGAGCATAGGCATGGCATAACTTTACAGAGACTACCAACTTCCCAAGTCCTATCCACTCTCACAACTTTCAACAAAGATTTCCTAAATGGCATCCGCCGCAGTCAGCCTCTCCTACCACCGCCTACAGCAAGAGATCAACTGGTGCGAACAGCGGGAAGACCAAGAAGACATAAGGGAGAAGGTCATCGGACGGTCGAGGACAAGCGGTGGTGGATCCGGGAGTTTCAGAAAATTCCACATCAAGCGGAGACTGAGGGTCAAGTTTCCGAGGGCTCGGAGATTTGTGAGGAGAAAGGCGCGGATGGTGACGGCCGCGTGGAGGAAGGTTTACCAAAGGTTGAAGGAGAGCCGTTCCCACTTTGGGGATATGTTCGCCGGAAATTATCTCTTCATGCAGGTCACACCAACTCCGATCAAGGGAAAGGAGTATAAGAGGGAGGATCGTCCCATTATCAATTGAATAGCTCAAGTGGAAGTGAAAAAATGGAAGCTTGGCTACATGGGTCCTCTGTTTTTTGCTTTTTACTGCTATTGAAGTTGCAGTCAATCCATTTATCTACTAAAATCAAAGTTTCTTTTGTTGAAGCATTGATGGAATGTGAAGCTTTTTACTGCTTAAGGTTGTATTTATCGTAGATTTATAATCAGCTCATTTTATCATATTAGTTAATTTGACAGAATAAGTCCGTTATTTTAACGTCTATCTTCTGTCTTATAAGGTGACTGATTTGAAAAGTCATTTTATCAGCCTGATTAAAAAATAAAGTAACTTATAAGTCTTTCATTCTAATTTTACCATTTACTTTATATACCTACATATTTTATTATTTTCATTGTTTTAAAATTTATTGTTAATATTTAAAATAATAACTATTTATTTAAACAATAAATTAGAATTATTAAAGCTAAAAACATTTTTTA